>OOFB01037906.1:3543-18565 GCA_900323305.1 Trachyrincus murrayi
TAAAGAGTAATTAATTATTTTAGAATTTTCTTTACTTCACTTTATTTGTGCTTAAATTAAGAACTGAATAATTCTATATTGGGAGACATATATTTTTACAAAATTTCTACTCCACTATATACCAAAGCAACTATTTCACTCCCCCTTGAGGAGAGGCCTACAGCGGTAGTGCTAGGCCTTTGTCAATAGAGGCCTACAGCGGTAGTGCTAGCCCTTTGTCAACAGATGCCTACAGCGGTAGTGCTAGCCCCTTGTCAACAGAGGATTCCAGTGGTAGTGCTAGCCCCTTGTCAACAGAGGACTATAGCGCTACAGCGGAAGGGCTAGCCTCCTGCTAACCATTACTATAGTGGTTGTGCTAGTGCTAGCGTCTTGCCAACAGAGGACTACAGCTGTGATAGCACCTTGCTAACAGATAGCTACAGCGGTAGTGCTAACCCTTTGCTAACTAATACTACAGCGGTAATGATAGCACCTTGCTAACAGATGTTTCTTTGCAGATGACTATGTGCACATTTCCAGTAACCCGTGTGACCTGCACTGCACCACGGCTGACAGCCAGAGGCAGCTGATGGTGGTGGCACGTGATGGTACTTCCTGCAAGTACAGCAGCTACCGCGGTGTCTGTGTGGATGGGAAGTGTGAGGTGAGTCCCGTAAGTTCAATTACATTCAGACAGCCAGCAGCCACAGTACAGTCAACGTTGACCAAAGGAAGTTTACTGTACTGTGTAGATTTATTTACAGGTATTGCAAAACCACCTGATTGTATTTGTTTGCTGGCAGGAGGGATATATGTCAGATCATATCAAGATCGTGGATGAAAAAATTGTTGAGTCAACATTCTAATGGCGTAGAATAGATTTTCTCAGATTTATTCTTCATGAAGGGAATCTTAATTATTGGAGGACTGAATTTGTCTTTTTCTGAATATATTACTATTATTATTATTATTATTATTATTATTATTATTATTATTATTATTATTAATAAAGGTAATGTAGCTGAAAACAAGCCTAATTTATTTTTACACTTCATATGTACACAATACCTTTTTGTTAACACGTCTGATCTTCTCTACTTCCTGGTTGGGGTGGCTGCTCAGCCAATCGGGTGCGACGGTGTGCTGTTCTCACCCAATGTCCTGGATAAGTGTGGTGTGTGTCAGGGGGACGGCAGCAGCTGCTCCCGAATCACCGGAAACTTCCGCCGCGGTACCACCATCTTGGGTATGCAGAAATACTTCTACTGTGAAGTACTTGAACATTTTTAACTGTTTAAAGTATTGCTTCACACCAATCATCCAACATGCCACCTGGCTTTGTGTTCT
Organism: Trachyrincus murrayi; assembly: GCA_900323305.1. Classification (NCBI taxonomy): domain Eukaryota; kingdom Metazoa; phylum Chordata; class Actinopteri; order Gadiformes; family Macrouridae; genus Trachyrincus; species Trachyrincus murrayi. The sequence continues at coordinate 4,873 of OOFB01037906.1, forward strand.
GTAGATATTATGGTCAGTGACAGACTAACTACAGACCAACCGTAGACCAACCATAGACCAACCAAAGACCAACCGGAGACCAACCAACCAATCAACTTTTCCTCCTCTCCGTCATCAAGGTTACTCCTTCATTACCCAGATCCCTGAAGGATCATGGGATATCCAGATCATCGAGAGGAAGAAGTCTGTTGATGTTCTAGGTACACACACACACACACACACACACACACACACTGTTTTATATATTTACATAGATAGATAGATAGATAGTGTGTTGTGGGCTAAGGTGTTTGGCTGAAAGGCTCTGGGTTCGATCCCTCACAGTCTACCTGTAGGCATCCTTGAGCAAGGTGACCACTAACCCCTACCTGCTCCTTAATGACATGTATCTGAATCCACTGTAAGTGGATTTGGATGAAAGCGTCTGCTAAATGACTAGATAAGTAAGTAGAGAGACATCAGGTTAACCTTTGCCCTCCCCCACAGCGGTGACGGACCAGGCAGGTAACTTCTTCTTCAATGGGGGTTACCGTGTCGACAGTCCCCAGAACTTCCACGCTGCCGGCACCGTCTTCAAGTACCGCCGGCCCACCGACGTCTACGAGACAGGGATCGAGTACATCGTAGCCAAGGGCCCCGTGGACCAGCCCATCAACATACTGGTGCTAAATATTAATAATACTACTACTAACTACAACCTCTCCAGATTGAAACCTCTCAGATTAAAACATTAAAACTACTCAGAGTAAAACATTGAAACCTCTCAGATTAAAACATTGAAACCTCTCAGATTAAAACATTAAAACTACTCAGAGTAAAACATTGAAACTTCTCAGATTAAAACATTAAAACTACTCAGATTAAAACATTAAAATATTGAAACCTCTCAGATTAAAACATTAAAACATCTCAGATTAAAACTTTAAAACATCTCAGATTAAAACATTAAACCCTCTCAGATTAAAACCTTTCAGATTAAAACATTAAAACCTCTCAGATTAAAACATTAAAACCTCTCAGATTAAAACATTGAAACCGCTCAGATTAAAACATTGAAACCTCTCATATTAAGCTACCTGGTGTCCTGCTGCAGGTGTGGAACCAGAATGGGCGTGTCCCGTACATCACCTATGAATACACCATCCTGCGCCACGCCATCTCCCCTGTAGCTCCGCCCCCTCTCTACACCGGCCCAGACTCCTCCGCGGGGGGCCTCTCTGTGGAGCTGGGAGGCCAGGGGCCCAATGGCAGCCTCTTCCACCAGGGGCCCCCACTGAGCCAGGTAAGCATACTACTACAGTACTTTATACATGCTACACTACTACTGTAACTAAATACACACTACACTACTACAGTACTAAATACACACTATACAATTACAGTTCTTTATACAAACTATACTACTACAGTACTAAATACACACTGTAATACTACAATACTAATTACACACTACACTACTACAGTACTAAATACACACACTGCAACTATAGTTCATACAAACTATACTACTACATGTTACTACAGTACTAAATGCACACTATACTTCTACTACTACTACTACTACTACTACTACGACAGGTCCCAACAGTACTTTATACACACACATATTTATATGAAACTGATACTCATCATATATTAGCTGCACATTTGGTATGTTTGTAAACCTCATGTATTTTATTTCATATATTATTTCAGAGTTGTATATTTTTGATCTGTATATTTCTCACCTCATTTTCTACATCTGTTCTGCTGCTGGTTTGACACACATTACATCACTAAAACACATTCAAATACCCCACCCCACCTCACCATACCTTACCCCACCTCACCTTACACCAGGGGTGTCAAACTCAAGGCCCGCGGGCCACATCCAGCCCGCTGTACAATTATATCCGGCCCGCGAGAAAATATCATGTGTCTATCATAACTGGCCCGCCGATATATAGGACGCACACCACTGATCAGTGTTGCCAGATTGGGCGGTTTTCTGCCCAATTGGGCTTCTTTTGATTACATTGTGCGGGAAAAAATAGCGTTGGGCGGGAAGATGAAATTTGTTATGTTATATTAAGGTTATGATTTGGTCTGGTTTTTATTGAATTGGGCAGATTTTAAGCTGTGATTGGGCTGGCTGGAAACTGTGAACCTGATCTGGCAACCCTGCCGCTGATATGCAGAATGCACTGCAATAGCCACAGCCAAGACCTGCAAGCCCAGCTGCACCTTCCCGCTACGCTATTGCACACTCATCAGAGGCCAGAAGTCATCGCTTTTTCGCTTTTCATCACTTTTAATTACATTTAAATAATCCTCCCAAAATAAATAATAAATGTTGACCTGTTTGGCCCTCGACGTAGTCCCAGTTTTTAATTTTGGCCCTCTCTGTGATTGAGTTTGACACCCCTGCCCTATACTACCTGACCCCACCTCACCGTACACTACCTTACTGTACCTTACCCCACCCCACCTCACCATACCATACCTTACCCCACCTCACCTTACACTACCTTACTGTACCTTACCCCACCCCACCTCACCATACCTTACCCCACCTCACCACACCTGACCCCACCTCATCTTACACTACCTTACTGTACCTTACCTCACCCCACCTCACCATACCTTACCCCACCCCACCTCACCTGACCCCTTACACTACTTTACCGTACCTTACCCCACCTCACTACACCCCACCTCACCACACCTGACCCCACCTCACCATACCTTACCCCACCCCACCTCACCTGACCCCACCTCACCTACACTACTTTACCGTACCTTACCCCACCTCACCATACCTTACCCTACCTCACCTTACACTACCTTACCGTACCTTACCCCACCTCACCTGACCCCACCTCAACTTACACTACTTTACCGTACCTTACCCCACCTCACCATACCTTACCCTACCTCACCTTACACTACCTTACCGTACCTTACCCCACCTCACCTGACCCCACCTCAACTTACACTACCTTACCGTACCTTACCCCACCTCACCACACCTGACCCCACCTCACCTTACACTACCTTACCGTACCTTACCTCACCATACCTCAGACGGGCCCCAGGGCCCCTGCGCGAGCCGAGGGCCCTAACGGGGAGGAGACTAACGAGGTGTATGAGGACACGACGGGGGGCATCGCCTGTGAGCAGGACGGAGCCGCAGCGCCACCGTGTGCAGGTTTTACACAAGCCCAGTATCGGGTGCTACTACACACACACTTAACAACATTCTGAAGACGCGACCGTGTGGAGAGACGGTGATGTGATGACGTAATGTGAGTGGGAAGCGTACGTCATTTTTATACCGTCTCCTACAGCAACAGAATGATGCTTCCACCCAACACCGGAGCCATCTTGACAACACCGAAAACTCCACAGCACTGAGAATATTAAATCTGAATATTTCATCTGAATATTTCTGTATCCAGCTGATACATAATGCAAGCACACACACACACGCATGCACACACAGCACAAAAGAGAGAGAGAGAGACGGAGAGAGAGAGAGAGAGAGAGAGAGAAAGGATGCATGGATTGTCTTGATTTGTGGCATTTTAGATCTGGAGGTAATGTGATGTATCATGGGAAAATGAATCCCCTTAGAAGCGCAATCATTTGTGTGTACGTAATATTGGTTTGGTGCTCATACTATTCCTTCTTATTGTCATGCATCGTGCCTCTCCCCTGTCTCCTCTCTCCTCTAGAGGTAAACAGCAGCTCGTCTATTCTCACGGGTCCAGACACCCAGAACCTCATCTGGAGGGTCCTGCTGGGGGACCGGATTGGCCCAGATGAGCTGCTCATCAACATCTCCACCAATCAGCTGCTGGCGGAGGGGGAGGAGGCGGGGCTAGTGGAGCTGGAACAGAGGGAGAGTTTCAACCAGACCCTGGAGTTCACGATTGGCCGCAAGCGCAACGACAGCGAAGGCCACGCCCCCAACAGAACTCTGCCCGGACAGAGGATCCCGGGCCCCCGAAACAACAGGACCAGGTCCTCACACACACACACACACACACACACACTGTCTGATAGGCAGGCAGACAGACAGTAGTTGTGTTGGCTAATAGACCCTCCTTTTATGTACCAGGGGACAGGTAGTAGACTTATCTTCACTAGTTTAGTCTACTACCCGTGCCCTGGTACATACAAGGAGCAGACCCATAATTAGTGTTATGAGCGACACCTGCGTTTGTCCTATGATGACCCTTCTGTGAAAAGAGTCTATTTGTAAGAGTCTAAGAGTCTTATTTCAACAGACGTTCACTTACTCTTTCAAACAGTACCTTGATCATCCAGGTGAATGAACAGGTAGGCAGGCAGGTAATTAAGCAGGTAGGTAGATGGTTTAGCAGGCAACAGGTAGCTGGTGATAGAGGTCCAGGCAAACAAAGGTTTTTATATCCAAAAACGTCCAAAGTGTTTAAAGTTATATAAACTATAGATTTGTGAGCACTAAAACTGCCAGGTGTGCTTGAAGTAAGAGTGATGAGATTCACTATGAGATTTTAAAAAATCTATTTCGGGCTGAGAGTTCTTGGAAGGAGGGGGGACGTGTTATCCCCATGGTTACGACCCACGGCAACTTTGTTATACGTTTTTCTTAAGCTAGTACCGTTGTTGTGTATGAACCATAGACTGTAACAAAATATGGACGTAGCGTCCGTGACGTCACCCATTGGTTTACACCATGCACCGTTAGCCTTAGATTTCACCATATGGGCGCTGCCATTGCTTGAGATGTTTTGCAACCAGCAGCGGAAGCCATCCATATTTGGCACATTGAAGGTGGGAATTGAATGGCCACCTCGCAGTAGTCTATGGCCAAAACGCATTAATATGACATCCTTAATAATTTATTTCATTAACTTTTTAATGAAATAAAACTGTCAAAATGGACTTCTCAAAATAAATAATATGGAGATGAACTAGCCACTGAGATTCTAACCGAAGGAAGAAAACATTTATTCACTTTATATTAAGAGAATGAAATCACAATTTTCCCATTGACTTGAATTTTCCCAGTGACATCCAACCACCGCGAGTATATTTTATACTGTATTTCTAACTTTATCTTAGATTCTATTTTTTTATCAATTTTTTCCTTCAATTACTGCTGTCTGCTGTCGGGGCCAGCACATAATGTTTTTCACTCACTGCTCTATGTTGTAAAATGTAAACTGTGATGTGACCAATAAACTTGAAACTTGAAACTAGCCACCTATAGGCCGTTAGATGAACTACATGTTAGTCGCTTCCGCATGGGCTTTACAAACAGGTGGTCATGGCTGTCGCTTCGTATGAACGTTATAATGAGCAATGTTGGATATGAAATGCACCACACCCGTGGTGTTATACTATATAAGTATCCAAGAAGCTTAACCCTTTCTCGGACGCGGCCATGAACATCTACCGCTGCCCAGACGGAGCTCCACACATCCACACACACCGTGGCATTAGCATTTGCTCTCACATTCGGTGTCCCTTCTTTGTGACGTCGAAGTGCCTTTTCGGTTCGAAGCAGAGTACAATGTTCACTGGTTGGCGAACATAGGATTTTATACCTTTTTTCTCTAAATTACTTTTATTAATTACTTTTAATTATTTTAATTATTATTATATTATTATTATATATTATATTATTATTATTATTATTATTTTAGTAACAGTGACAAAATGGCATATATTACTATGTTGAAGATCATATAGAAAGATCATACATATTACCACGTTTAAAACAAAACAAAAACGATTTTGGGTTCACTGCCCCTTTAAATTTATTCACCTGCAAATGGTTTCCTGTGGGCCTTCGAGTCTCTGTACTTCCTTTGGTCATTTCAAAATAAAAGTCTCTGGACTTCCTATAGTCATTGCAAAACAAGAGCATCACATGAAATGATTAACATAATCATACAATCATAATCGTGTGTGTGTGTGTGTGTCCCTGCGTGCAGGGGTAACCAGAAGAACCTGAGGCTGAGTCCTGCTGATATGTACCGCTGGAAACTCTCCTCCCAGGAACCCTGCAGTATGACCTGTTCTATAGGTACACACACACGCACATTATGACCTGTACTATAGACACACACACACACCCCAACTGCTACACAGTCCCTGACATCTTAAGCTGTGTGTGTGAGCGTGTGTGTTCTATGTGTGTGTGTGTGTGTGTGTGTGTAGGTGTGAGCAGGGCGTTAGCTATGTGTGTGCGGTACGACGGTACAGAGGTGGATGACATCTACTGCGACGCATTGACCCGACCCCAACCCGTCCACGACTTCTGTATCGCCAGGGAGTGTCAACCCCGGTCTGTCTACCTGCCTGACTGCCTGTCTACCTTCCTGTCTGTCTGCCTGTTGGTCTGTCTGTCTGTCTGCCTGATGGTCTGTCTGTCTACCTGTCTGTCTGCCTGTTGGTCTATCTGTCTACCTGCCTGCCTGTCGGTCTGCTTGTCTACCTGTTTGTCTGACCTACTTGTCTGTCTTTCTGTCTACCTGTCTGTCTGCCTGTTTACCTGTCTGCCTGTCTGTCTGTCTACCTGTCAGTCTACCTGTCCTGAGTGGTACTTTCTGTGTGTCCAGGTGGGAGGCCAGCTCCTGGAGTGAGTGTTCGCGGACGTGTGGCGAGGGCTTCCAGTTCCGGCTGGTGCGTTGCTGGAGGATGCTGTCCCCCGGGCTGGACAGCTCTGTGTACAGCGACCTCTGCACCCTGGCCGAGCTGGAGAGACCCCCTGAGAGACGGGCCTGTAAGAGCCCTGCCTGCGGGGCCCAGTGGGAGGTGGCAGAATGGACAGAGGTAAGGCAGGAGGTCTCCCTTGGAACTAACCCTAATCCTAGTACTAATACTAACCATTCAACTACCCCTAGCTCTAGCCCTACCACTTACCCTAACCATAGCTCTAGCCCTAGCCCCAATACTAACCTAATCTGACCAGTAACTATAGCCCTACCTCTACCCCTAAAGGCCTGTACATGCTCGGGCGACTGCCCTGTTGACCTAGCGACATGGTTGCAGACCTAGCGACAGCAACACGACATCCACCTAGATGTTGCGGACCACTGATTGGTGAATTGACGAGTGGGACTGCATGTGGAACCTCTCAGTTGCAGGCTACAGCTAACTTAGTGTAGCTTTGATTCTAATAAACATTGAAATCTTGTAATTGCTCTACTTGTGAAAAGTTTGTTATACTCCAATAGTATACAAAACACAGGATGTGTTCACCAGTTACTGTTTGAGGGGGTGACTTTTTATTTTGCAATCTATTATCCACAGATTGGGTTGTATAGTTGATTGATAAATCACCCTCTAGTGTACACTTGATAGATGAATTGAAAACTGTTTGCAACATTGTTGCCTGGCGTGTGTGCGTAGGATTCGGACAAACCACACAGAAGCGTCTAATCCTACCACTATAACCCTAGCCCTAACCTAGCCCTCACGTAGCCCTAATACTAACCTAACCCTAATCTATCCCTACCACTAACCTGAGCCCTAACTCGAGCCCTAATACTAACCTAACCCTAACCTATCCCTACCACTAACCCTTCCACTAACCCTACCACTAACCTAGTGCTGACGTGTGTTTTTCTCTGGTTCCAATCCAGTGTCCTGCCAAGTGTGGCCGCCGGGCCCAAGTCAACCGAGAGGTCCGTTGTTCTGATGAGGACAGACCATGTGACCTCGCGACCAAGCCCCCCCAAACCAAGAACTGCACGGGACCGCCCTGTGAGCGCCAGTGGACCATGTCTGAGTGGGGGCCCGTAAGTCCTGTTGAGAAAGCCTGAGGAAGCCTGTAAGTCAGGCATTTCATTGACATTAGTGACTGCTAATGTCACTAATGCTGCTGACTATACACTTGAAACATCATGTTACCAGATGTTTAGTGTATCAGAACCATATGTTACCAGATGTTTGGTGTATCAGAACCACATATTACCAGATGTTTAGTGTATCAGAACCATATGTTACCAGATGTTTGGTGTATCAGAACCACATATTACCAGATGTTTAGTGTATCAGAACCACATGTTACCAGATGTTTAGTGTATCAAAACCATATGTTACCAGATGTTTGGTGTATCAGAACCACGTTACCAGATATTTGGTGCAACAAAAACAGCTGTTACCAGATGTATGGTGTAACAACCATGCTACCAGATGTTTGGTGTAACAGAAACAGCTGTTATCAGATGTATGGTGTAACAACCACACTACCAGATGTTTGGTGTAACAGAAACAGCTCTTACCAGATGTTTGGTGTACCAGTGATCAGTATCTCCACCCTCCAGTGTTCAGGGTCGTGTGGGCAGGGCAGGATGACCCGCCATGTGTACTGCAAGACTCCGCAGGGTCGCGTGGTGCCTGAGACCCAGTGCTCCCAGGAAGACAAGCCCCTGGCGGTGCACCCCTGTGGGGAGAAGGACTGCAGACCTCACTGGCTCAACCAGGACTGGGAGAGGGTGAGGACAACTACTCATACATAGGATTGTATTCATCTGACTCCAGTATGATTAACAACCCTAGTGTTCTACCCTTTGTGCCTCTGAGGCATTTTTTGCACTCATACCTAGCCCTCTCTGGAACAGGTTCTCTCTGTTCCTTCTCACTATTTCTTCCTTTTCCCAGTGGCTAGAGTAGCTAAAAACTCTTTCGTTTCTCTCTTAGGGGACAAATAAATGAAGGAAAGCTAAATTTGTTTGTGTGAAACAGCAGATATGTGATCTGCTCACTGCTATTATTTGTGATTAGAGTGTTTCATTATTCATAGTTCTGAAGTTGGAGCTAATCAACTCGTTTGACAAAACTCTCAAATGTAGCCATTTTATCAGGAACAGCAGTTGGGATATTTTGTGTTTGTGTCTCTCTCTCTCTCTCTCTCTCTCTCTCTCTCTCTCACTCTCTCTCTCTCTCTCTCTCTCAGTGTAACACCACATGTGGTCGCGGGGTGAAAAGACGCGTGGTCCTTTGCGCCGGCATCACCAGCGGAAAGTTCCAGATGTTTGAAGACGAGGCATGCAGCGATGGCGAGAAGCCGGAAGAGGAGGACACCTGTTTCGAAAGGCCGTGCTTCAAATGGTACACCACACCTTGGTCGGAGGTAAGACCACCTAAGAAGCACAATCTTGACCAGTGGTTCCCAACCTTTCTGGGTCCGTTAACCCCATTTTTAGGAAATTCTTCGACTTGCATCTGCTTCCCCATACATCTTTTTAATCCTATCAACATCCGGCCCGTAATATCAATATCCTAGTGAACATATGCACATCGCACCAAGTGATTCAGAGTACAGATTTGTAGTTAGTAGTATGTGCTACCTCTATGGCACCACATGCCATAGTGCTTCTTAACGTGGGTGCTTTCATCTTGCCACTGCATTCTTTCGCGTTAGTGCCCCTTCGCTGCAACACTGAGAAGAGAGTCTTAGGATTTTATAGTTACAGTCACCCAGTCATACTTCAATTGTGTTCTTGGTAACTAAACAGTGTTTTGATTGGTTACATTGTGTCCTTAGTACTTAAACAGAGTTTGGATTGGATGTGCTGTTTCCTTGGTAACCACTGGATTGGTTGTTTCTTTCACAGTGCACCAAGACGTGTGGGGTGGGGGTCAGGATGCGTGACGTGAAGTGTTACCAGGGCAGGGAGCTGGTGAGGGGCTGCGACCCTATGACCAAACCTGTGGCCAAACAGACCTGTGCCCTCCAACCCTGCCCCACAGAACCCCCAGGTAAGACAAACTCACCTGAAATCACTGACAACCATTCTACTGTGATCACCTGGAGAACACCTGTACATTTACAAAAACTGTACAATGGTGGTCACAGTACATCACCTTTCATCCTTTTAAATATTACACACCAGGGACATTACATATGTGATGTCCTTCTAAAGAGCTTCATTGGCATACAGTATTCAGGCTCAAAGTATGATACATTCGGTTCCATGTCCACTCGGTTCCCAGACGAGAGCTGCCAGGACCGACCCACCACCAACTGTACCCTAGCTCTGAAGGTCAACCTGTGCAGCCACTGGTACTACAGCAAGGCCTGCTGCCACTCCTGTCGACCCATACGCCTTCACTAAGCGTTGTAGGCCTGGACCTGCCTGAACCAAGACCACAACCACAACTAGGACTGGAACCAAGACCACAACCATACACATATGGACAAATACACACACTCCAAGATTTCAGGTTCAGAAAGTTCAGAAAGTGAATAATGAACAAATTGGTGGATCTTTATTTTCTGAACCTGCTCCCTTTCTCTGTTATCTGAGCACAGTTAGGTTAGCTAGGATAGCATAGTTATCCTAGTTAGCTCAGTGAAGTTGGTTAGCTAGGTTTGCTAGTATCTTGGTTAACTTGGTTCATTAGGTAGCGTGGTTAATTCGGTTAGCTAGGTTCGATCGTATCTTGGTTAGCTAGGTTAACTTGATTCATTAGGTTAGCTTGGTTGGTTAGGTTGACTTGGTTAGCTAGGTTAACTTGTTCATTAGGTTAGCTTGGTTAGCTAGTCTAACTTGGTTCATTTGTTACAGGTCACCCGCGCAGAATAATTCTCAGATGATCATCTTACCGTTTTATGTCTAAGAGCTGATTCATCTCTTCAAAACATTTAAATAACTAACGTTACTACCGCACACAGATGCATTAAATTATTTCTTAATGAATTATACTGCATGTCTAGGTTATTTAATATAGATATTGTTGATTGATATTATTTAATTATATTTTAAAGCAGTCGGTGGCACAGATAAGGATAACAAACAATATTAGCATTAATATCATATAGCGATATTAATATCATATAGTGATATTAATATTACAGTGCCCTGTGTCTGGTGACACTTTTGATGTTCATCAAAGTGTTTGGAAAGTACTTGAGTACTTTTATTTAAGTCCTGCACTTAAGTACACTTGTACTTTACTTGAGTCATTATTCTTTAGGGGAATTTTACTACTCAACATTCTAAAGCAAATAGGTTTCTTTTCATTTCACTTAATATATATTAATACTAGTAGGCTACTAGATACTAGTAGAGTATTAGTTTTACTGAGTATTAGTTTTACTAAGAGTACTGCTTATTAGTGTACTAAAAGCTTTTTTTATACAAGCAAGCTCAATACTTTTTCCTTTTCAGTTTGATATTGACGACAACAGGAAAACATCCATGCTTTGACTATCAACACTCTTAATTATGGTTAATTATGGCTATGAGATTTCCATAAAGGATACTTTTACTTCTGATGCTTAAATATGTTTTATATTAAGTCTTTACTTAAAATAACAGTCATTATTTTAAATAGAATGTTGTTGGAAGTATGGTGGATGTTTTCTGCTGTATTTTTCCTTTAACTTGAAGGATAAAAATTTGAGTATAGGACATAAGTACATCTTCCTGGATCGGACTAGGATTATGCTCAAACAGAACGTTTCCTCACACTTGAAGTACGATTGAAGTATATATTCAAATGTGTATGTTATATAACTATTGTGTACTGTGTTTTATATACTTGATACCTCTTTGTACAAAAAATTAAAACATTTTGTACTGTTGAAGAGTACTGAAGTCTTGCATTTCCAATAAAATAACATTTACATCACTATCTTTACATCCTAACTATCTTTACATCCTAGACTACATCTCCTAACTATCTTTAGATCCTGTATTTACATCCTAACTATCTTTACACCCTATCTTAACATCCCAACTATCTTTGTGTCCTATATTTACATCCTAACTATATTTACATCCTAACTATCTTTAGTTTTCCCGTCTTTCATAATTGTGATAAACTTTCTTCCAGAAACCACAGTCATGTTAAAGATACCTTTTTAAGCCCTTTTAATAATAAGTACAGCTGAAATTGATTCACAGTGGCACATCATCTTAGAACATCAATACAACTACACATTAATACAAGGTTTATGTTGTATTGTATTTTACCTGGCCCACTTCTGGAGGGAATCTGTGAAACACTAAGAAAAAGAAAAGGTGAATTGGGAAATGTGGGAAATATGAAATCCATAAAATTAAAATACACACATCATACATAATTATGCAATAACCCGTCTCGCCAAGCACAAAGTTAGAGTTGTGCTATGTCGAAACAGCAGAATGTTCACTGGATCAGTTGGAATCAGTTTGTCTTGTTCTGGTTTGGCTCCACTTGAATCAGGTTTGAATTCATTTGAAACAATGGTTTGAATGAGTTTGGTTAAGGTAGAGTTGGTTTCATTAAGGTAGAGTTAGTTTGGTTAAGGTAGGGTTAGTTTGGTTAAGGTAGAGTTGGTTTGGTTAAAGGCAGGGTTTGTTTGGTCAGGGTAGGGTTGGTTTGGGTTCAATTTGAATGGATTGGGTGTGTTACAGTGAGGGTAAGTGTGAGTTTAGTTTAGGCTTAGCTGGGTTGGATTTGGTTTGTTCCATTTTGCGAGAGAGCAAGGCGTTCAGCACCTCTGGTATCAAACCAAACTTCTGGTATCAAACCTAATGTGGTCATGGGACAGCAGCCAATCTTGGATCAGAGGGTGGGTCAGACATCGGTGCTGAAGCTACGAGGGAGCGAGAGGGTGGGGCTGCCGGAGCGCAGGAAGCCAAGTTTGTGGTGGAAGGCATCCAGGTGGAAGGGTGGCTCTAGCGCCTCCTGCCGGACGCTGTGGTAGCGCACTGCCCTGCGGGCACCATTGCACAGGTGCTCTGGATGCTGTAGGTAGAAGGGTATCGCCTGGCGCGTGCATGATGGGCAGAATCTGCGCGGGCGCTGCGCCCTCCGGGGGGGTGGGGGTGGAGGTGGGGGTGGAGGGAAAGGGGGGGAGGAACTGGCGGGGCCCTCGGGTTCTATCAGGAACGTGGGGGGGTAGATGTCCGACTCGGTGCGGTCACTGTAGTGGTCCTGAGGGGGTGGGGTCGGAGGTGGAGGCAGGGCCAGGGTGAGTGGCGGATAAATGGCCACCAGCGTTTGCTCCTCCTCCTCCTCCTCATCCTTCATCTCTGACTCCCCCCCCTTACTGCAGTAATACTGGATTAAAGGACAAATCATTCAGATGCATTTAGAACAGGTTGAAAAATACAGATATTTAACACAGACAAGCAGCTGCATAGACAACCTTTCAGCCTAAAGCAGCCAACATGTTTATGACAGGAAGAGCTAGGCTGGGCTACAAGACGAGCTAGGCTACTGGTTGGCTACTGTGTTAGCCAATGTAGCAGAGAGTGCTAAACCAGCTTATATAGGCTGGTGTGGCTTTACTGGAGGTAGCCAAGTTCGCTGTGACGAGGAGGTTCATTCTGACAAACAGTCAGTTCAAATTGTCTATTGTCTAGTAATTATCTCATATGAAAACATACCTGTAGTCTATATAAACATGTAAAGTAGGTGTTTTCTCAGTTTAAAACATAGCTGCTGTCTACATAAACAAATAAAATAAGGATTACCTATAAATAGATTAATAAAGTATAAAGTAAGTATTATCTCATTTGAACACACCTGCAGTCTACATAAACATATAAAGTGTTATCTCATATGACAACAAACCTGCAGTCTACATAAACACAGCACAGCGACGATGGTCAGTAGGATGACTGCAGCCAGGATCCCTCCAGCGATGACCACTGTGCCAGCAGACATTCAAACACCTCCCCATCCACAGTCTGCAGAGGGGGAGGAGGAGGAGAAGGAGGGA
>OOFB01037908.1:6598-23393 GCA_900323305.1 Trachyrincus murrayi
TGCTGCTCTTAATTTTATTTCCCTTTGAATTAATATTGTCCCCATGAATCATTTACATTTCACGGTCTGCTCGAGGCTTCGATGGGCACCGCACTGTCGCCAAGGGTTTGCGGGCTGAAACTCAAAACCAATCCATTAGTAAATGAGTTCTGTATGTCACTGGTTGGTCTTGGAGTTGTTGTTTGAGACATAGGCCCTAGATCACATTTCCTTATCTACACCAGGATTTGCAATTTGATTCTCGGGCAACATGTTAAGGATCATAGTTGGGTCTGGAAAATATGCTTTACTGCAAAATTTTATTTTAAATGGTTTGGTGGCACTGCATGTGTGCCAATAGGCTTTCACTCAAAGATTATGGTGTTCCTTCGAGCTTCGCAGATTCTCAACTATTGTTTTTGTGGCGTCAGCCACCTGTAAAAACAACCAATGTGGTCGAGATGGAAAGAGAGGCAATGTTGGGCATCTTCACTTTCCAATAAAAATATAGTTGAACTCCACGTGATCCTCATCAACATAGAAGCGTGGGTTATTCTTTATTACCCTAAATTAAACAGGCCTACAAATACATATATATTTTTATCATTCTCTAAGGTCGTGGTGTTTTTAAGGAAACTACCAGAATGGCCATTCTATTCTACACACTTTATTTGAAGTAAAACAATTAATCTGTGATGCCATTTGCCAAACATTATTTAATTATGTTTGGGTTTGGTCTGGGTTTTTTTTAATTCATGGTTTACATTTGTAGATTCAATAATCAATGCATTAACATTCCTGAAGGCCTCTATAATTCCGTCCAGTTGTTGTGATTCCCATATCGACATATGATTGGATGTTCGGTGTGATGATACAGACTCGTGGAGCACTTCAGCCCTGGACCTTCCTCTAGCAGTCTAGGGTAAAACCTCAGTGCTCCGACAAATGAGCTGTCTGATGAGCGGTCTCGAGTTTCTCTAATATCTCCACCACATTGCACAGCGCCTCCTCCTTTAACCCGAGAAGCCAGGGGGACGAGCCTGCGATCCCGTGTCGAGATTATTTCAAGATGTTGGTCTCTCCCTTCAGCTCTGCCCCCGGGCACAGAGAGATGACGCCCGGCGACAGCTTCGCTTCACGACTCCGACGGACGGCATGAGAAAGAGAGAGAAAGGATGAATTAAAAACACCAGAAAACAGTGCATAAAAACGTCACATTCGAAATACCACGTTTCCTATTATAGAGCTTATAAAAAAAAAAGAAAAAGAAAAAAAGAGAAATGGTGCTCGCAGACAAGACTTGGTCCATTAAACTAGGCAAAAGCAGATGTTTTTTTGCTATATCTAAATCAAACTGCTATTTCAGCTGTAGGCCTACACTTTGGGGGATACACTTTAAAATCACTCGGAAAGGTAACATTTTCCATTTCACTTTGATTGCAATTGCATTTTATTCAAGCCACGAGAAATAATACATCCAAGTACATACATACAAGTCCTAATTCTAATTAAAATCCGGAGATTATGAATTAAATTAATATATTACTACAATTCTGTGAAATAAATTAAATCTTTGGAAATGTATTTTGCACCTAAACCGCATTTATTTCCCCTAGAATGTATTAAACAATTAATATTCTTATCATAATTGAAATTGATAAATCATTCGAGAATTATAATTGACCATATCATTTATCATCACGACTTTTTGCATTGGCCTAATTCTAATGTAGGCTAATATCGAAAATGTAAGCCTATGACGTGGTCAGGTGTTAGTTTATCACACGGACGGAAAGGCCCCTGCTTTTCTCAAAACACAACACAACTGTTGACGTGAGTGAGTTAAATGAAATTGGAGCTGCAATTATCAGCTTAACAGAGTTTCCTGTCATGTTGGAAAATTAGACCTGGTACAAGTGCACTGGGGTTAGCCCCCCATCAAAATCATTACGCATTTCCTCCAAGGGCCACCTCAACAAATATGCAATTATGGCCTCGGTTCTTACAGTAGGAGCGAAGCTATTCGGTAAATAGGCCTCAGGGCACATTGACGCAGATAATATTACGACATTTATTATTTTTATATAGCCAAAATAACAAATAAGAAAACAATTTTAACTCGCAAACAAACACATATGAGACAGTGTTAATAGGCTGCCTTCTACCTTGTGTCCTGCTGCAGGGAGAGGGCGCCACGCGGTAGACCACGTCACTGATGTCATGGAGATAAGACCAATAAAACATGCGAGCCTTAAAATAAACACAGAAAGTTAACCCCTTTATTATGGTATTAAAAAAAAACACATTAAAAATATGTATAATGTAATAAATGGGATATTTGTTAGTTGGTCTTTACCGTGTAAACGGCACTTTTATTGATGAAAGTCAGTGAAAAAGCTTCAAACGTCATGTCAGAGCAATGCTTGTGTTGCTCCTGTTTGTGGTGTGTTCTGGGAAACGTCACTCGGCCAGCATTGTGTGGGCATGATGCAGCCTTCCAGCTGGTGCCTCTCTCCTATCCCATTTCAACTAAATGTGTGTAGTTTCTCTCTCTCTCTCTCTCTCTCTCTCTCTCTCTCTCTCTCTCTCTCTCTCTCTCTCTCTCGCTCTCTCTCCACCCCCTCCCCTATTTTTCTTTCACCACACACACACACACACACACACACACACACACACACACACACACACACACACACACGCACACACACACACACACACACACACACACACACACACACACACACACACACACACATACGGTACACCAGTGTAATAAAACACGTGTAGCGGGGGCAGCCATTGCAGGTTCAGACCATTAGCTCACATATGGTAGACGTTGTCCTTATTGGGCAGAACCAAGCCAGTGAATCTCACCAAGTCGTATCTTTCTCTTCCCATGCTGCCGGATGATGGACTGGACATGTGTGCATATATTCTTTTTTTTTCATTCTTTTCTTCTTCTCCCTCTGGCGAACAACGGCTCAATTATCACAATGGGAGAATGGGGGGGACGATGGGCGGAACCCACAAATGTTACTGACATTTATTTGGTGGCCAGCGCTTTCAAGAGCCCACTCTGCTTTTTATATTCACCACAGAGCTGTGGTCATTCAGTGGCCTCAGAGAACCCCTGTTTATGTAAGGACAGGAGAGGGTCTTCTTCCTGGGCGTTGACAGAGAGAGGGAGGGAGAGCGGGAGAGAGAGCGAGGGGGATAGGGAGGGAGAGAGAGAGAGAGAGAGAGAGAGAGAGGGAGAGAGAGAGAGAGAGAGAGAGAGAGGGAGAGAGAGAGTGGTAGTGGTAGTGGTGGGTCTGGCGATCAGCCCGGTACCCTGCGACCCCTGCCCTCTCATTAGTGGGACGTGGAGCAGTAGAGTACGGCGCTCCCCAGGTCATGTTACATATGGCTTGCAGTCTGCTGCGTCGCATTAAATGTCAGCTTTGAAACCATCTCAAAGATCAGAGGTCAGCGTTTTTAATAAGACCCGGGTTCTGGGGGGTAGGGGTAAGAGACTGGGTGGTGGTGGTGGTGGTGGTAGTAGTGGTGGTGGGGTTGATTTTTTTTTTACTGCCTGACGACGTGTGTTTTCAGGTTGTCTGTTTGGAATCGTGGGGCTAGCATCCCTCCCTATTGTAGCGTTCTTCACCCGTTCTTTTTATTTATTTATTTATTTATTGTATTATTTAAAATAATACAATTAATCAACTAATTACAGTGTAGTTATCAGTTATTATGAATCAATGACTTAATCAATATAATATTTTGAATAAACTTTAACAAGACACAAAGGTACGCGACTAAAAAGTGCAGCACTATATGCAGCACTGGTGCACAGCAACCCGATTGTGCCTGCCTGTGTTTCCTGCCGAGCTCAAGTCTCGGGTGGATTTGGGAGCCCATGCAGGCCCTCCTCCCCGTGAGACCGCGGGTACATGAGCTCCTGTTGCAAATGGCACATTGTTCTGGGCTCCAACAAAGCTGTTTTCAGCCTCTTCAATATTACAGGAGGAGTCACCTGATACCTACCAATCAGCTAATCCAATGCCCATGGCCACGAGGTCACCTGTGCACAGGTAACCTTATCTCCGTAGCCTGCCTCTCCCTCTTTCTCTCTCGCTCCCCCTGCTTTTTTTGTGTGTGTCTCGGTGCCCCAACAGCGAGCTCAGACAAACAGCGTCTGTTTATTTGGGTCATCAGTTAGATCAGAATTTCCCAAACCTTTCTATGCCATGGCCCACAGGTAGAATTACTTCTTGGCCTGGCCTGACTCACCAAATGTATTTGGCAAAGAAAAGCGAGCAATGGGAATTAAAAAACGTTTTTTCCACTTTTATCCCAATTAATTCATGTTCATCGCTAGTCTTAAATGTGCGTTTATTCGCATAGTCACTGTAACAATTGAGCAATCTTGCACATTTTTGTGTGGAATCCTACTTTTTTTCAACAAAAACCTGCAAAGAAGCAACACAACCAAAGATACCGTACAAGTTATTTGAGAGTAAGAAAGTAAAGTATAAAAGTACATAAAATGACATATAAGTGCGAGAGCCCCTTCTGTTTCTCCATGGGTGCAGCTCACTCTCTCCAGCTAATCCACTGGTTTAGCTGTGGGCCTCTGGGGAGCCTGTGTTGGATAGATCACCTGAATTCATGGAGGATCCCCAAGTCATTTAAACAGTTCAGCCTTGCTCTGGCCACAGATCCAGTGTCTATGACTGACAGCACCTTATTTTCGCCTGCTTGGAAGTATGTGTGTATCTGTGCCTGTGTGTGTGTGTGTGTGTGTGTGTGTGTGTGTGTGTGTGTGTGTGTGTGTGTGTGTGTGTGTGTGTGTGTGTGTGTGTGTGTGTGTGTGTGTGTGTGTGAGTGTGTGTGAGTGTGTGTGCGTGTGTGTGTGTGTGTGTGGTGGGTGGTGGGGGTGTTGTTCAGCATTAGGCCGACTGGAAACGACTGGACAGGACTGGGCTGTGGGGAGCTCCAGACCCCCCACCCATAAGATGTCTACCTCTGGAAATCTCATTGCTGTTTATTTGAATTACGGGGGCTGAGAGGAGAGGAGGAAAGCTAATGAACTCCAGGTTTCTAGGCATGTGCAAGTGATCAGAAAACAGCACTGGGCCCGCTGGATTACTGCCTGCCAGCTTCCCTCCCAATCCCAGAAACATTTGGCTACACAGGCCTCTTAAATGTAGGGAGGACATATGTGTATTGTGTGTCGTAAACTTTGATGTATTACAGATATATTTAATAACTGAAACGATAAAAAAATACCAAAAAGTGTTACAGATGATAATGCAATTGTGTGTAAAAAAAATAAGACAAAATATGCAGTTTTCATGTTTTTATAAATATAAACTTTTATTGCAGTATGGAGATTTAGAAAAATACATTCACATCATTTCAGATAAACAAATATTCCAAACTAAAGGGGGAGAAATGACAATTGGTTTTCCACTATTTCCCTTGGCTCTTTTTATGTATGTGCTTTTCAATGTAATGTTTTCTCATACATCTTAACAAACGAATTCATTGTGAGACAGAACAGAAAATGAATTGTCATATTATAAATATTTGTAACTGAGTAGTAGGCCTAGATTATACATAATTACAGTCATTATTTTCCAGTACATTTCTCTCTCTATATATATATATATATATATATATATATGTGTGTAAAAATGTACTTTATTCGTGGTCATTTTTTCTATTCAGGGTTCAAATTAAATTGCAATTCTGATTACTAATTAATATGTACTTCCTCAAATAAAAATGTTTGTGACATAATAATTAGCTCATTGTGACCGTCTAATTATCTGAGAGATAATGAATTGCTAAAGTTTGTTAACGTTTACGTTATATTACTGCATTAGCACAGTCCTTCAACCAACCAGGAAAATATTTTCTTACTCACTCAGTAACTGCATAGCCAAGACACACAGTATTCTACGAGTCAGACGTATGTTGGCCATAGGGTTGAAATGCTCTCTTATGGTCATGTATTTAAGTACTTTCAGAAGCACTGCACAAGTTTGACAAATGGGGTTTACATTCTCACATCTATGCCTGGCAGCCCAGAAATGTGTCTGCGGTGAAATAGCTTGCGTCTCCCGAGCTGTGATGTCATTCCCTATACGTCCATCAAGGGCCAATCACAGAATTTGCATACAAATGATAATAATTTAAAAAAGGAACAAAGGCACCAGTATTTCAAAACATCAGTGTGATGTTTTTTCTTTAGTTTTTTTGCAGAGGGACATATGTAGAGTCAGAGGATACAAAATAAACACAGCACGTGGTTACCCTTCTTCTCAAAGAGTGCTCACTTACTGTTCGTGCCGTACACCGTTCAGTATCAGACACACCGCAGATTTGCATTGGGCTATTTGGAAAAATATCTTTTATGTTTATTAACAGTTTGAGAGACACAGCAAAATGTAACATGACAGCTTTGTCAAACCTAGATAACACACTCTGAGCTGCAGGGTTATAAACAATATACGGTGAACAAACGAATAAAATGTTAGTGTGACCTTTTAATCACATTACATATCTTGGTCTCGCCAGTTACTTTTTGGATCTTGAAATGAGTTCAATTGCATACATTGGTAAGGCTGTTTGTATGAACAGCCTACCAAAATAGAGGGGTTGCTTAAAACAATGTACAATCCAAATCTGTTCAAGTGTCATCATGTGGTAGAGTCAATACAAAAACAGAAGTATGCAATAGGACATTCTGTGTTGCTGAAAGGCACATTCATGTTTGTTTGTTGTTTTTATCACCATTAACATCACCATACACACATTGATTCATTCTCGGGTGATTCGATAAGGAATAAAGGTCGGGGTACCAGTGACTTGAGAAGCATGTTAAGTATTCGAGGTGCTCACTGAGGTAATACATTGCACAGATCAACAGCATTTTGTGCTAATGCGAGACCTATTACCGTATGTGTGTGCAGCCCTTTGGTAAAGCTGTAGTGGTTTAAGTGACTATTTTCATTGAGATGTTTTCGCTCTTCCCCCTTCCGAATGACCTTTTTGGTTTGACCCGCGTGACGCATTTAGTTTGGAGCAACATCCCGGTCACATGACTTAGGGCACTCCAACACCTGCTTCTGCAGATCACGTCCACTCAACAGGAAGTAGCAGGTGTCGTCTATAAAAATGCACGTTTAAAACAAGGCTCAAATTCACGGCGCGAGTAACAGTTGTAATGTTGTGTTTTATGGCTAGAGCTTGAAAAAAAACAAGATGAGAGGACACATGAGAAATTCACAGTGTGAACCAAATGGGCTTGTGTGTATCCAGTACATTGTAAAAGTCCAATGAACACAATGCCTGCAAATAATTTAACATTTCAAGGAAATTAATGGTAAAAAAAAAAAACGCACACACACACACACACGCACACGCACACGCACACACACACACACACACACACACACAAAAGTAAAAAGATTCACAATTTCACGGCGTGGTGGGTGGACGGGAGTGCTTTTGAAAGAGGATGACTTTCAGTTCTTAAAGGTCAGCCATGTCCTCGTCCATCTGCACTGTCTGTAGCTTGGCAAGCTCCTTGCCCTCCACGGCGTCCATTTCACCACACATGGCGCGCACCATGGCGCTCACCCCCCTGGAGCCATCCACCTTTCCCTCTGACAGGTTCATGTAGCTGCTGTTCATGGTGGAGGCCAGCAGGTGAGCAGCAGAAGCCTGGTACTCTGAGTGCGGCTGAATGTGGTGGCCGTTTGGGTCCGTTTGGGCCATCAGCGGCGCGCTGACCGTGAGCGTGGTGTACACCTCCGGCTCGGGGCTGGAGGAGCTGACGGAGGTGACGTTGGGGCCGTGGGAGTGGGAGGCAGAGCCCCGGCTGGACGGGGGGACCTCCTCTGGGTGGGAGGTGTAGCTGATCTGCCCGCTGGGGTCCAGGTGGATCCCGTGGTGGTACGAGGAGTAGACGACGCCCCCTTCCAAGGGCTCCTTCTTGATGGAGGCGTGGCTGGTGTTGCCCATGCTGTAGAGCACGGTGCTGTGGTGCAGGGGAGCCATGCTCTGCTTGTCCTGCTGCTGGAACGAGTCTTCGGACGAGGAGCTCACGTTGTTCAATGGCATGTTACCTGGAAAGGGTGAAGGGGGGGAGTGGGAAATGATTAGACCGCAGTAACACACACATCTATATAACGGCTGTTTCACTTGGATCAGGAATTTCTTCCCCTGACATATGACGCACCTTCTTCGTGTGTATTTAACTAGCAGCAAGACCCTTAAAATCGCTGCTGTGTGTCTCACACACTTAGCGGAATTCGGGTCTGACCTTGGGGTACCCTGAACGGTGGGGGAGGGGGGCCGAAGGTGGCTATAGTAAAATACCTGCCAAGGACCAACATAAAAGTTTATTTTCCCTAAATTTCCCTGATTATTTATCGTTGTGTACACTCTCTGCTTCATGTCAAAGTAAGTGGTGTAGGGTCCACTACCCCCCCATGACTGCGTTTCTTGGCCTGCTGATTGTATGAAACACATCCCCTCCTCCCAGGTCTGGAAATCAAGAGTGTAATGATGATGAGTGAGGTTGACTGGAGATCCTGTATTCTATTCATCTCCTGGGCTTTTCAAAGGGACCACCGTTGTGTATGATTGTGTGTGTGTGTGTCCATGTGTTTTATATGCAGTAATTTGGGCTCAGGCACAAACACAAACCAGCCAAGACCAAATCAGCTCTGAGATATTGGCTGACTGTTGTATTTGCAACGTTAAATGGAAACTTTGTACAAAGGCTGTTTTGAGTCTGGCGTTTGCTCCAACCCAGAGCTAAAAGTGTGTATAAAATATCTCAACATACATAAACAAAGTTGGTCTTTCGATCTATCAGTGGGAGACAGGAAGGTGTATACTACTGATTTGTACCTACACTTCAGCCACGTTTCTTGGAAACCCACCTTGTGTGATTGTTGAGGAGGCGGAAGCGGAGGAGGGGAGCTGCAGAGGAGGAAGACCTACGTCACTGCTGAGCAGTGTGGCTCCATCGCCGTCGGACACGCCGCTGGGCACCTGGACCAGGCTGTAACCCCCCATATGGAGCCCGCCCGATGACGAGCTGAACGTCAGCACAGAGGAACCTCCGTTCTGGGCCGCCATACTGTGCACTCCCTCGAGCTTCACGTCCGCCTCGTTCACACAACCCCCAGAGTAGGGGCTGTACTGCTGCAGGTCCTCGGTGGAACTGCCCAGCCCCTTGTCCTGCCCCGACTGCATCTGCATGTCCATCCCAGAGCACCCGAGCAGCACCCCTCCAGAGGGCCTCAGGGGGTTGAAGGCCAGCGGCTGGATGCCCAGATTCAGCCCGTTGAAGAGTATGTTACCGGCGCCGTGGAGGTAGGACGAGCCACCGTTGTGAAACGTGGCAGAGTTACTGTTGCCGCTCACCAGACTGCCGTTGTAGAGTCCACTGCTGCCGGAGTGGGAGGGCATTTTGATATCGCCGATCTGTTGAATGACCACCCCGCCGTCCAGGGACCCTGTCTGGAGGGGGAGGTTGCCGCGGGTTATCGTTCCGTCGGAGGAGTTGGAGAGCGGACGAGGAGAGAGCTCCTCCTGGCCTTTGCTGGACTCGTCCTCTGTGCTGTGGTTTCCATCAGATTCGCTGTCAAACAATGGTGGGGAAGAGAGTGAGAGTCTGTTTGAAAAGGGTTTGAGGATATTTAGAAAAACCTTGCACTGCACGTTGAAGAAGAGATGGTTCAATGTACATCTTTTTTTAAATTTTTAATAAAGAACATGCACACGTCCCTTCATCTTCCAACAGGCTCAGCTAATAAGACGGATCATGGATCCATTATGACGTCTTAAGCACGTCAGGGTATTAAGCTTATTAACAAACTAACAAACATTTCACTGCACCTTGCTTAAACATTATAATTAGGGGGCATGCTTTAGAAATACAATGCCATTTATAATTCATATAATTTAGTCTTTCTCCCCATGCTACTTGTCTTCAAATTAATATTTGATTCCTTCCATTTTCATTTCCTAAGTAGGGAAGACTCTCTGGAAAGCATCAAATGATTACCCAATGATAATTCAGCATGTGAGATTTAGAAGGAAAAAAGTGTTTCTTAGTTGAGTAAGCTATTCAAAACAGAGGCTCTCCATTAAAACATTATATATATATATTTTTTTTCACAGCTAAGATGTTGGCCAAATAATTACAAGAAAATGAGCGTGTACAGGGACAGTTATACAACCTTTAAGCAGACATAAAGGTTGAGCAGTGTTTCACTCACGGCAGCCCTCTCGACTGGTCACAAATAACACGGACAAGGAGCATCAGCTGCGATTGGGAAGCCATTTGGCGCACTAAATTCCGGCGTGACAAATGCCAGGAGTGGTAACATGACTGAACAAATGGCCCGAAAAATATGTGTAGGCCGTTCTTCTTTCTTCGTTCGTTTTTTTTCCATTACTTGCTCTAACAATTTACGTTTGAAATGTAGCCTAACTTTTGTTCTTAGCAGGAGGTTATGCCAATGACTGGTTTAAAACAAATAATAATTTTCCAGAGTGATTCAAACAGCTGCATCCCCCCCTTGCCCCCACTTCTGAATAAAGAGCAACGACGAGCAGTCTACCAAAAAGTAGACTCTAAATTAAGTATTGAATGTCTTTTCAGAAGAAAAGACATATTTTTTTAACGCAAGAAAGTAGAAAGAATATACCCATTTCGAATGAAAATAAAACAAACGAACGCTTAGCAGGCTATAGGGGAAAGGAGAGCATAAGGAAGAGGGACAGCGGAGGACAGGAGCGTGTGTGTGTGTGTGTGTGTGTGTGTGTGTGTGTGTGTGTGTGTGTGTGTGTGTGTGTGTGTGTGTGTGTGTGTGTGTGTGTCAGAGAGAGAGGTCACCTCCACTGGGTGCGGGCGAGCCAGGGTACAAGAGAAGAAAACATTAAAGAACGTATATGTCTCTCTACTATCTTTGAAATGGATGAAAAGAAACGCTGTGGGGGAAGCTTTAACATCCTTTTTGGAGAACAAAGTAATAATAAATGATTTATGCGCGGAGCTGGAGACACTGATAGGCGCCCACACACACACACACACACACACACACACACACACACACACACACACACACACACACACACACACACACACACACACACACACACTAATAATCAATACGGTTCGTCTGGAATATGTTGTTCTCCTTATTTCGTTTTCATGTGTTAATCTTGAGTTCCTAATCAAACATTACATTAAAAATACACCTGGAAAGTTATAGGCTGACTCGTACAGTTCCCATGCTCTACAGGCAAACACACTTGAAACCTGATCTGAATGGCAACCGCTTCATATTTCAAAACATTATAAGCATGCGGCAAACGCTTTACGCATTTGTTTAATTGTCTTCAGTTAATGATTAACGCTGTCAAGCCACGTTCAGGTGAACTGGCAACAGGGCGTTAATAAAGTCTCACTGTAAACTAGCGAGATCCGTCCTGCCCATATTCAATGTTGTTGCTGTTCAACAATAATATAACTTTTGTTTTAGTTTTACGCATAGGAAAACAACGTATTTAATGAGTATTACCTCTTGGATTGCGCCTCGGAAGGATTTCTGTCCCGCTGCCGCCTGTTCTTGAACCAGTTGCTGACCTGGGTCAAGGAGAGTCCTGTAATCTTGGCGAGGTTTCTCTTCTCCGCGGGAGAGGGGTACCTGTTCTGCTTGTACAGATCCTTCAGTGCGTTCCGGGACCTCTCCTTAAAACAATAAACGGTCTCTTCCCCGTCCCAGATAGTCCGAGGGAGAGGGTACTTCCTCCGCAGACGATACTTGTCCACGGCGCCTAGGGGTCTCCCGCGCGCCTTCTCCGCCTCGGTGTACCGCGCCTTGTACCACAGGTCCTGTAGCGACGAGTGGTTCGAGGGACTGAAACTGTGGTTCTCCAGAATACTGTACAGCTCCTGGTACCGGGCCTGGTGGAACGCGACGAGGGCCTGCGCCTTGAGGATGCTTTCGTTGCCGCGTAACAGGTCACTTTGCGGTAAGGACCATAAAAATCTGGCAAGCCGGTCCACATTGCCTCCTTGTTGCAACGCCTCGCACACGCACGCCACTTGCTCCGGGGAAAAGGCCAGCGAGGAGGAGGCGCTCACCAGTAGCTCCGGGTGGACCGCATCTGGGTGCGAAGTTGCGCGCTCCATAGACAACTCCGCGTTATCCAGAGCGAGAAGCTTGATGCACTCTCCTTTGTCCGTCTTTACATTTTCCTTCTTGATGTCATTTGCTGTTGTGACTTCTCTAAGAGAAGAAGACATTTTTCAAGCCTTCCTTGTAAGTCACTCCTCCCTGGTTTCGGCAAGCCTTCCTTTGGCCGATCAAGTTACCTTCTCGCCATGCGAACGCGATCGAATGTCTGACAGCGGCTGTAAGTGGATAGCTCTCCCCTCTCGGTTCCAACGTGACTTTTACTCTGCGGGAACTGTAGCGAGAAGGAGACACTAGGGTCTGGCTGCAAGAGAGCCACGCCATTGGCCAAAGCGCACTCCGCGAGGGAGGAGCGAGCGTGGATTCAGAGCCGAATGTTTGGTTTCCAGCTGTCAATCATATGGTTTGCCGTATTTTAGTGGCTCACCTGTGCAAGGTGAACGCATTTACCATAATGGACGCTGGCATATCCGATTGGTCCACATTATGCGGGGTGCCTTTAATGTAAAATGCAATCACTGCTCCACTTCGCGTTTTTTTTAGATTCATTATCTTTTAAATTATGAATTAGATATTAAGAAATGTAAAATGCATTCATCACATAATATTACAAAAATCGATTACGTTGAGCTGGTAGATGAAAATACCCCCCCCCCCACAGACAAGCTAGGCCTATACCAACCTATTTTACAGGTAATCCTAATCAATCAATGTCCTACATCAAGTCCATTAAATGACTATGAAACAACCCCCTGTTTGCCACTATGGCATAAAACAACAAAAACAACATGGCGAAGGCTACATTGCCCATTTTAGGTGCAAAAGATGGCAAGTTGGCCTCATAAGCAACATGTAGGCCATGTAGTAGGGCTACAATAGGACAATCTGTTCACATTCAATACAAATAATTAGCCTTTAATAAAGACAAGAGTTATAGCATTCCTCTCATTCTTGACTGTATCATTTGTATTATTATGTTATAATTGGTTTCAATACTATTTAATTTTATTTCTAAACAATATATTTTTTACACATGGAATTAATACTATTTGATGATTCACTGTCAATTGAACTTCATATTAATTCATTAATTATCCTTCTTAAAAACATTTAGAGGGCTGGCTTATTTTTATAATGAATATTATATGATAGTCTGTGTTATTAGTTCAACAGACCTAGTGCTTCTTCTACAAATTGTGCATCATGGCAGCTCATCAATTTCAAGTAAGAACCATAATCCTTTCGGCCATTATTCTTCAATCTTCTTAAATGTTAACTTTATGAATTAGTTATTAGTAGATGCCAACTCCTTATCATTTTCCAGCTGACTCACTGGGCACCCTGAGTAAACTGGGCGTGCCTGCTCACCGCAGCACAGTTTGAGCTGCTGGAGAGGAACTCATTCACTAGGAACTATTCTTATCAGTCACCGTTTCTCCCGCTCTGCTTTCTGTGTAACACGGTATACTGCCGCTTGTAACAGAACAACAAACTGTTTCTTCTTGATATATTCAACCGTACATTTTCCTGATTAAATTAACGGAGATGGACGACCAGGGGTGTCCACGGTGTAAAACAACGAAGTACAGGAACCCGTCACTAAAACTGATGGTGAATGTCTGCGGCCATACGCTGTAAGTACAGCCTGTCAAAATTAAGATACTAATTTCCCCATCACTTAAAACTTTCAATTCATCTTTCATCCATTCCATATTCATACAAACTAGACTGTTCAGTCATAAGTCATGTATATTTCAAATGCTGTGACGCTGCACTGCATCTTTTAAAAGTGGTTGTAAGTTAACATGCGTTGTCGACGAGACATGCAATGTTGCCACATGAATGGGCTTGGTTGCATTGAACATTCAAACTGTAATATTACTCAGCAATAGAAAAGACAACAGTTACAAGAAGCATCATCAATGTGCTGCTAACTTTATTTATGCATGTATACATGCTCAGCTTGTCATGTCTGATTTTGCAGTGCAATGTTAATTTATGTCTTGTTACGAATGCTAGTCTTTGTTTAATCCAGACCAACCTTTGATAGAGGCTACACTTGATGTACAGATTTGTGCAAAATTATTGTCCCTATTTTACATCTCAATAAAAGCCTAGCTTCCATGTAACCTATGATTTTGTAACTAATGTATTTCTAAACTGAGGTAGTTGTGATTATGTTGCAGTGTTTCAACATGAGATTTATAGTGTATTTGATATTGTTGTTTTTGCAATATACGGACAATTCAAACAACACATGCATTGAGAGTGCCATACATTTTCCAATGTTTAACCTTGTCACCTAACCCCCCCCCCACACACACACACACTTTAAAACCTGGCCAGTGAAATGAAAGGGATAGACTTATTTTATGTTTGCCATGCAGCCAAGGTGGGGCGTGATGACAGAATATGTTTGACCCTGTCTGTTATTGAACGCGCCACCAGGAAGTGGCTTTGCTTTGTCATCAGCTCAGCGCGTGCTGCTCACGTAGCTCCCTGCCTCTGCCTGGATGCATGCACAGAAAATTACAATGATTTTTTGCAATGAAGCAATTTACAGAGAAGGTCACCTTGTTTGTCTCCACTGGTCTATGGATGACTTTTGACTAGACCCACTTGAAAACAACAGTTTTTCTAATATTATAACTAATCACTCGCATGCCATGAATGTTATTTAGTTTGAATTTTTTATTTAGTATTTTTGTCTTCTGCTTGGTTTAGTGGCGGTCGATGTTTCAAGCACACGGGCATTGATTTCCTATTGGGTATAATCTCAGCAACAACAAGAAGTCCTATCCTGTTTGTTTACCAACGTTAGCCTCTACATGTCCGTTAGTTCACTGTGCCCTGTGTCTGGCTGACAGCTGACGGCAGTGTGACTGTGCGTATGTTGAACACACACACACACACACACACACACACACACACACACACACACACACACACACACACACACACACACACACACACTGGAGGGATCAGGGCACATACTAGACACCTGAGGGAACTGATGCTGAAGAAGGCGTTGGACATTTAGAGGTGTGTTCAAGGTACACACACCCCTTCACAGGGTTTGTTTCCGGGTCGTCAGATGGCTATACCCAATTAGATGTTTTGGATGTCAACGTGGATGTCAAGTGTTGTTGGGTGTTTTTATGAATATTAATGTTCAATGTCCTTCAAACAGATTTCACAGTAGTTTGGATGAATGAACAACAGTGCAACGCCATAGCAACCACCGATAAACAAGATGCACTGACAACAGACAGAATGACTAGACGTTGATAGACTCTTATAACATCCATATTCCCATTTTAGACATTCTTTTGATTTGCAGTATCTATTCACTTGCATATCGATCTCTCGCATCATGAGTGATCACATGTCACTTGTTGCTATGTTCCATTTCACAAGAAGCTTGAAATGTTGAAGTTTTGCAAATGTACACAGTGACACAGGATTTGGCGTAGCTTTAAATACATTAGACTAATCAATCAAACACAACAAGATGTGTCTAGCGAACAGTAAATGTACACTTTATGTGTGGCAGACTTGTATTGCTTTCCTAAAGGTAAATTAAACAAGCTCACAAGTTGTTTTGCCTTCTATTTTGCCTTCTCCCTAAAGCGCACATGTTAAGCAATCACAAGGCAGACTTGAGTGTAAGGAGGGTACTACAGTGGTCTGATGCCTCACTTGGCCATTTAGTTTTTTTAGGAAATGCATGTATGACAGTCAGAATGATCATGACGATGGTTATAAACCTGAGCAACAGGGGACAATCTTGTTGTTGACTTGTGATTTTATTAGATTGTTTCTGGACATGAAAGTCTTCCCCACTGAAGGCCGACCACTCCACAGACCTTACACACCTTTGTTTGTTTCCTTGGTGATGTCAACAATTAGAAAAACATACAATAACCCTGGCCCTAAACTGTTACTGCCTTGGCTTCAAAGAATCCACACAGTCCTCTTTACAATGATACAGCTCACCTTAGCCCCTAGTCTATGGCTGACCGTGCTTTTAATATTGTTCG
Organism: Trachyrincus murrayi; assembly: GCA_900323305.1. Lineage (NCBI taxonomy): Eukaryota > Metazoa > Chordata > Actinopteri > Gadiformes > Macrouridae > Trachyrincus > Trachyrincus murrayi. The sequence continues at coordinate 22,827 of OOFB01037908.1, forward strand.
TGCTTTTGAAATGTTTTTACATGGGAGACAGGGGAAAGATGAAGGCCACAGCATGAGAGTGGTGTTGGTTGTTGTGGTGGTTGTGGTGGTGGTGGTGGTGGGGGGGGTGTTTGCTGAGCCAGGCCCCTGTTTATCCTTCTCTCCTCCTGCCACCTCCCCCCTCCCCCACCTGCTGACAGCTGCAGATGGGAGAGATATGAGCCTGGGGGTTTAGGCAGGACAGGTGAGGGAGTGGGAAGGGTTGGGAGAGGAGACACGCTTGCTATGCCACTGAAGTCACCACACACACACACACACACACACACACACACACACACACACACACACACACACACACACACACACACACACACACACACACACACACACACACACACACACACACACACACACACACACCCACATTCACGCACACACACACACACACACACACACACACACACACTCAGACCTTAGCTTCTCGTTCTCTCTCTGCTCTTCCTTGTCATCCCCTCCCCCTCCTCTCTTGTCTCCCAGTTTGAAGGGCTGGACTTAACATGTACAAGCTGACATCAGCAACACACACAC
>OOFB01037908.1:24715-34798 GCA_900323305.1 Trachyrincus murrayi
CCCCCCGGGCCCTTTTTGGGGGGGGGGGGGGGGGGGGGGGGGGGGGGGGTGGAGAGATTTAGTAGGACTTCTGCTTCATTGTCCTCGGCGTCCATTCCTTGTGACTGATGAGTAAACGCCTACCTGCTTAAAGGTGTGATTGATGGGCTCCTCTGCATGTGCCCTCAGGTGGGTCTTTCGGTTGCCATGGCGGCGCTCTCCCACTATGATGGAGCGTCTGGGTTAGCCGCCGCGTGGAACACGGCTTGGCCCTGGCATTCCACAGTTTTGGCTGAAGGGACACTTCCGCCTTCCTCTTCTGATCTGGTCACTGATGATGGCAGATTCTCTTTGTTTTGTCAGTTCTACTTATATAGACAAGTATACATGTGTACTTGCTCTACTTGTAAAGGAGATATAAGATGGTTAATAGTAGAATATAGAAATGAATGGATAGACATTCATCATACTATATCAATTTTCGGATACATTGGAAGTTTACTTATTACTTATTAGCAATTATAATAATGTATTGGCCTGAAGGACGATGTAATTGTATGTTTTTCCTATTACATCACCGATGAAATGACTTAAAGCGAACACGGACATGGAGCTGATAGGCAACGTAGTAGATGATGATAGTAGATGAATGTTCATTTTAGGGTAATTTTAGGTCTACCCCGATGTCTGGCCTGTGGCTAAATTACTAAAGTGTTTTCTCTCTGATTACGAATCATAGCTGGTGGAATGTAAAAAGTTGGCTACTACAGATAATAATTATTTTCTATCAATGAGAAATTCCAAATGTTTTTGTGTTATTTTTAGCGTAATGGGAAAATGTATACCCGACAACAAAACAATTTTTTTTAAAACGTCAGAAATGTGCCTCCTTACTGGGGGGGGGGCTTTCCACCAGCAGGAGCTTATATTTACAGTAGGGCTACTGACTTTCAGGTGTGCATACAAAGGGGTCACCTCGCTAAAAGCCCACATAGACAGTCTGCTGCCACTCTGTCTTTTTGATGCCCGCCGCCCCCACACCCACCACCTTTTCCTTTTGTATTTTTAGATGCGAGAACTGCGTGGACATGTTGTTTGTGCGCGGCTCGGGCAACTGCGTGCAGTGTGACACGCCCCTCAGGAAGAGCAACTTCCGCGTGCAGCTCTTCGAAGACCCCGCTGTGGACAAGGAGGTGGAGATCCGCAAGAAAGTGCTCAAGATGTGAGTTAGCGAGGGAGGGAGAGAGGGGGGGTTGGTGAAGGAGGGGATGGGTGGGAGACGGAGAGAGAGAGAGAGGGAAGGAGAGAGATGGATGGGGCAGAAATGGATGGGTGGGAGAGAAATTAAGCGAGAGGGATGTGAGAGAGAGAGAAAGAGAGAGAGGGAGGGAGGGAAGCAGGCCATACCTCTGTGTGTTTATGTGTTCACAAGCCTCCTCCCACTTTTTAAGCCAACCTTTGTTTTTCTCATTACAATGTTTGTTTTGTAGACAATGAGTCTCCCCGGGGGTGGGGGTGGGTTGAAATGGGAAGGCTCTTTTCTCTGCCAAGCTTTAACTTCTCAGCCCCTCCCGCACTCACTCACTCTCTCTCTCTCTCTCTCTCTCTCTCTCTCTCTCTCTCTCTCTCTCTCTCTTTTATAGCCTTGTAATTGACATCTAATGTGCATCTATTAGGCACTATAGAGACCTAGCATTATGAGCAGTTTAGGTTAATGGAGACCATTTTAGATCAGCGCATGTTCGCTCTTAGGATTTTATCATTTTTTTGATTTTATCATCATAATGATTCTTTTTATTCTCTCTTCCACTGTCTCTCTTGCCCTCTCTCTCTCTCACTCGGTGTCCCTCTCCCCCTTTATCGCTCTCTCTCTGTAGGTACAATAAAAGAAACTTTGACTTCCCCAGTCTGAGAGCGTATAATGACTACCTGGAGCGGATAGAGGACATAGGTAAGGGTCAAAGGTCGGACGCAAGCTGGGCATCAGCACCAGCCTCGGGGTCCTGGTGCTAGTAGTACCTGGTCCAGATACTGGTAGTACCTCTGCCAATGCCCGCAGTCCTCCCTGAACCATCATGTACCTCCATTAAAGCTCAAGAGGTGTTTATTGGTTTTGTTGTGTGCACAGTGTTTAACCTGACCAACAACATAGACGTAGAGAGCACCAAGCAGATGATGGAGCAGTACCAGAGGGAGAACCGAGACGTCATCCAGAGAAACAAAGTCAAACTGGTTTGTGCCCTTGCATACATAATAAACAATAACAGCAACGTACAGCGATAGATAACATAATATGAACCTCCCATCATACTCTGGAAGGGGATGCTTTCTTATGTGTCCCTCCCAAAGATTTTATCCTTTACATTGTAATTTTAGATGTTTTAAAACTTGTAGACTGTCTGAGACGTGTGATGAACCTGTCACCTGTGATGAAGGTCTAGTATATTATCAATGGTCTTGATTGGATTTCTTTACCCACTGTACGCCCACTTTCCCTGCGGTCAGACGCGAGAGCAGGAGGAGCTGGAGGAGATGCTCCTGCTGGAGCAGCAGGGCAACGAGCAGCGGAGACTGGACACCCTACAGGAGGAGCAGAGGCAGCTGCAGGCCAAGAAGAAGAACAAGCAAGCTCTGCTGGACGAAATGGTGAGATGCCTTGTGCCATGTGCCATGATGTGTCATGTGTCGCTTCCCCAGGGACCAGCAACAGGCCACTGCCGGAGCATGGAGTGCAACTTAAGCTTCCTACCCACTAGCCGACTTTGGCAGTACACACTACACGACTGGTCTTGACGATCAGTCTTGCCTTGGGGTCGGTGGTCCACACTAGGCGTCTGGGAACATGCGGGGGTACACACATGAAGACTTTACTATCTGATTATCACTAGGGGACTGGGAACATGCAGGGGTACACACATGAAGACTCTACTATCTGATTATCACTAGGGCACTGGGAACATGAAGACTCTACTATCTGATTATCACTAGGGGACTGGGAACATGCACGGGTACACACATGAAGACTCTACTATCTGATTATCACTAGGGGACTGGGAACATGCAGGGGTACACACATGAAGACTCTACTATCTGATTATCACTAGGGGACTGGGAACATGCAGGGGTACACACATGAAGACTCTACTATCTGATTATCAGTAGGGGACTGGGAACATGCACGGGTACACACATGAAGACTCTACTATCTGATTATCACTAGGGGACTGGGAACATGCAGGGGTACACACATGAAGACTCTACTATCTGATTATCACTAGGGGACTGGGAACATGCAGGGGTACACACATGAAGACTCTACTATCCGATCCGACTCTACGGAGAGACCCCCCACACTACACGACAGTCAGAGCTGACTTCAGCCCTGATCGTCTCTCCCCCCCCCCCCCGTCAGAGTCAGTCGGCACTAGAATCGGCGGATTTGTCGCCTAGTGGGTAGGAGCGTTAAGAGCATTTTGCATTGTAACACAAGTTGCGTGTGTAATGGATATAAACACAAACACATATGCACACACACACTGCCATAGGGCTGAGGGGTGTGGGTTCATTAAGAGCTTATTACCAGTCATTGTGCTGGGGGGGGGGGGTCCTGGTTCCCTGCTGCATTGTTCTGATTCTGTGATCCCAAAGCCTCCTGGCTCCATTGTGTTGAGCTGCAGGCTTTGGAAGTGATTGTTCCTGCAGAGTGGACTGCTGAGGGCCCATCACAGATAGTGGGCTAAGCTGTGTGTTTGTTTGTTTGTTTGTTTGTTTAAGGCACAGGGCATGTTGACAGCAGGTAGATGGCATCAACCTTAACCCCCCCCTACATTCCCTCTTCCCCAGGGGTTATCTCTTGAGCTCTGACATCTGTGGCAGAGAGTCTGCTGTATTATCTGCATCTTCAACACTCACTTGCTCACACATGTACTTCATCTGGAGAATTAACTTGATTTCATATTTCATCAAACATCCCCCAACTGTTGATGTTGGATCTGGGTATTTTTCTCCACTAAGCTGTACGGACGTTTTGTGAGCTTCAATCATTTGATGCATTGCAAATCCATTAGACGTCCCATGCAGGCACAGACAAACCACAGCGTTACGCGCTGTTTCAGTCAGTGATATTTCCTTTCATTGTGCTAAGCTCTGTGGTGTTGTCATCCAACCGGTCAAAAAACGTTCTGTCCGTATCATGTACGACGCGCCCGGGCTTGTGTTCTTGGACCTCTATGCTTGGCAACAGTCCACTGGAGAAATTGAAATGCCCTTGCCTTTTAATGGAGGTGAAGGCAGTGCAGTACACTTGAAGTTATGTCCCCCTCCCGGCGTCACAATTCTGCTAACATGGCGTGCATTAATAATGTGTTCAAGTCTTGAGGGCAGATGGTTAGCAAGGTTTGCTCATCAGAAGGCTAAAGGTCTCCCTTGCACACACATTTTAAAGCCTAAACATTCATTAAATTATAAATTATACCGTGTTGTTTTAATAACCCTTACCCTATTTGTTCTTCCAGCATAAAACCTTATTAATAAGCTACTGGAAGTCTAGTCTATCCTTGTTCCTTCATTAAGAACGGTTGGCTCTATGAAATACTCCACCCCTTTTCTCTTCATGTATTTGGGCCAAATAATGTGCATATATCTGCATAGATTCTCACATTGGACCATGAAAAGACCAATTCCTCTGTGATGGCACAAATTGCGTTCAGAGGTGCATATCACCAACTATGATTTACAGACTCTCTTACATCTCTCCTGTTACGACCCTTAATGGGTATCAGACGTGGCAGGGAGGTAACACAGCATAAAAGGATTACAATGACACTATAAACCTATAAACCGAAAACAAAGCATTTATTTGAACACCTACACTGTATAAACATACAGATTGCCCTGAAGCCCAAACCAAGACAGGAACAATATTAAGGAAGGGATAGCTTCGGGGTAGCCAAGGCCAAAATAATAACCAAAAGACCCTCTGTCTCTTAACCACAATTCATAATCTAAGCTTAAACAAAAAGCTTACCCTTACACACTTCCTTAAGAAGCAACAGAAAGAAAACAAAGATCTAGGTTGCGGTCGAATAGTCTTTCTTTGCTTAGGAAGGTTCCTAACAGTGAATGACCCAGAAGTATCTAAGTGGCAGCCATGATAAGAGCTGGTCGAATTCTCTAAATGCTAAGGAAAGGTGCTTCAATGCTTCCTATCTTATCTTCTTTAGCATAGGGTACACTGGACCATCCTTTACGAAAGGAAAGGAGATAATGCCGTCCCACAATTCCTTGCGGCAGCAACATTTAAAGCGATGCACCATTCGGCCGTTCACGATCAACATGACCGACAAGGGACGCAAATCATCATGTAAACAATCATACTAATTGGGATTCATGTCGATAAATATGAGTGGACAGGAGGGTGAGCAACCATTCTCAATGTGACAACCATTTCATTTCACTTTTGTGACTGGTAATCTATATTCCTTTTTTAAATTTCAATTCCAACCTTGGTAATGAAGTAATATTTTTCACCGGGTTGTCCACGTTTATAAAGCCTGTATGAACCAACACGGTAAGAACACACGGGGCGAAGTATCTAAGATCTAACATTGTAGTGTCACCACCACAGCAGACCTACGTCCATAACACCCGCCGTCGCATCATGACGTAGCCTAGTGGAAGTGCAGTCGGATTCTCTGAGCACCGCGGTTGTCTTTTCCTAAGTCCTTATAACCTCATGACGTTTTCCATAAAGGTCAAGGAAAAGTGGTTAGGAAAAGACATAGGACGTATTTTTTTTACTATTCGACTGCAACCCGAGACTGGACAGGAGCACAGCACTCTCAACAAAAGAACAGATCATCAAGTTAGAGAGCAAGGGGCAGAAAGACTGGTGCTGGCATACTTATACCAGGTTGGTACTAATTTCTGATCAGCTACAGGTGATCAGCTACAGGTGACACAGTTACATTAGTTTAACAGCCATGGCAGTCATTGGCCGTAACATCTCCATTGAAGATGTGAAATCTGCACTCTTGTTATGAGGGGAGGGTGACTAGTTAGGACTATGTCACTCTCACTGCTTAAACACCTCACCATGCACACTAATCTGTTTTCATCTCTGCTTTTCTGTCCTCTTCCAGGAGCGTTCTCGGGTACCTGCCACTATCTTGCTTGCCCAACATAAAGACCGCGTTGCCCAGTTGGAGACGCAGATAGAGAAGCAGAAGCTGGCCGTCAAGACCACCACTGTGTTCTCCACGGGGATCCTCATGGTGAGTTCAGCACGTGTATACTACTTTAGTATCTTTACCTAGACCCGAAATTTCTATAGGGTTCTCTGATTAACTAAAATACTTTGAACTATTGTGGTTCAGCCAAGCTCCTGTAAACCAGGCTGTAATATTTGGTCTTGACACAAGCTCATGGCTCTTTGATTTGGTTCAGATTCATGAATGGCCGCAATTGCTATGAGCAGAACAGTCACTTTGCACCAGGGTGCAACACGTATGAACTGGCCCTACCTTAACAACAAACATAAACCCAATACAATCATGCTTGCACCTCTCTGCCTTTGAATACTTGTATTTGTCTTTACTTTCTGCTTTCTGCTTCATCCCCTTCTGCTCTCGACATTTTCTGTACCTACTGTTGTACATGTTGTTTCCTTACTTCTATATGCACTTTTTGGTTTAAAAGCCCTTTTTGTTGTTGGCAATTGGTAAATGTGTCCCTTTGATGTGTGCATTATGGTCCAAAAAAGCTTTATTCATAAAATAAAAAGTATGGGTTCAATGCATTTGCTGGATAGAGCAACAGAGTGGCTCTGTGACATGAAAGTCTATTTACCTATCTCAATACTTGTAAGCTAGGGGAAATGCATTGCTTTTGATCATTTTATTGAGGATGTTGGCATTTAAGAAAGGCTTTATCCTTTAATGGATCTAATTATGATGTACTCGTAGAGACGGGAGTCTTTTGGTGTAGAGGAGGACCCACGGGCTTGGTTTGCATCAGGTGTTAAGCAGGGTGAACCCATTGAAACCCGAGCACTTGTATTGCTTAGCTCATCGCCAACACATGGCTAGCTTCGTTACAACAGCCCATGAAAGCTTAATAACACATGGCTACACCGTTCGTTTGCACTCTGGCTAGTTGCTGGATGCGCTTGTGCACCTTTTGTGGTCCTGGGCTGTACACCGCTAGTTGGAAATGACCATTGCTACCATCGCTAATGCTAAAGCTTCAAAAGGAGGTATGTTCTCGACTTGCAAAGTGTTCCTTGGTGTGGGAACAGGCCCTCATCTCGCTTAGTCATGTCGTCACATTCATCCGTGCAGGCGTTTGAGCTCACAGATGGACTACTCCATGCGGGCTAAGGGCTCCGGCCCGGCTCCAGCTCAACGTCAAGCTCCTCAGCACAGAGGTCTAGTTGTCTGCAGGGACATTCCATTGGTTAAAGCGTTTGTTTTCATTTTATTGTGATGAGGTAGGCTGTGTCATCAGTCCCCTCCTCCTTACCCCCATGAGGCCCGCTTGTCTTCCCCTACAGCGGTGGGGCAGGCCGTGGGAGAGATCTGTCTATTAGTACTCACCTAAACTCAGTGTTGTAAACAGACGGTATCTATTATTATAAATTAGAAGAAAAACATCCATGTCCCTAACCACACAGTGCTCTGCGTGAAAACTCTGCACTTTTTAGATTCATTGTTCATTTTAGGCTTGCAATGGATCACAAGTTTCACTTTGTCTTTCTACTCGCATCTAAACTCCTTCAAATTCCAATGAGACCAACCAACCCTTTCCGGCACCACCGTTGGAAAAGAGGCTTGTTCAGAATGGCTTGACCCAAATTGAGGATGCAGTTCCTTGGCTAACTCCTTGGTCGATATGCATCGTGAAGTTAAAACTTGCTGATGGGGAGAGAAAAGGTCTGATTCTGTTGCTCTTGGCTCCATCCGGGCTCTTTTTTTTCCACCCTCACTTTATTTTCCTCCCTTTGCTCCTCGTCCCCCTTCGCCCCCGGCTCCTCACAGAGGGACAGCTCTCTGTTTCGCTCCGCTGCGAGACCAGTCCCAGGGAGCGTGTGGTTTTGGATCTCCCTCCCCACCTCAAGAGTCTACAGGCCTAACTGCTGTTTGACTTGGTGGAGTTTCAGCATAGAGTGGTGAATTCCTGCAGAGCACTGGAATTTATTTATCTGTTAGTGTGGATTCCCCATTCCCCAAGTAGGGCTTTGGCGTTCCTTCAGGATTCGTTAGATGGAGCAAGGGCATAGTCATGATCATAAAGTCGGTTCGCAGTTTTCAAAAGTTGGGGGGCCCGCATACACCGAAGCAGATGTTTGTGATGTGGAGTCCTTCGCTGCTCTCAGTATTGGTGCTCTCAGTAGGGCCACTCTCAGTAAGGCTACTCTCAGTAGGGCCACTCTCAGTAAGGCTACTCTCAGTAGGGCTACTCTCGGAATCATCACTCTCTCAATAGAATGTTTTGTGGTACTCAAAGGGGAGGGGGAAATAGAATGACAGAATTTAAAGACTGCAAGGGATTGCGAGGGGTTCTGAATTCTAAACCGCTCCTCTTTCACTTGGAAGTGTTGGCGACGCATCCGTGTGCCATGACCAGAAATGTTCCCCCTGGCCCCCCAGCCAGCTGCCTCTCCTTAGGGCCAAGGTGAGCCGCGGCTGGTGATATGACGGACAGTCTGCTTCTGAGCCGTGGAACGTGAGGCTGCCTATTCATCTCTCGCCAATTCATGTCCGGCATTACTTAGCCTTTATTTTGAAGAGTGATCTAATGTTGGATCTAGCTCTGTAATGTTGTTTACCAGCCATGCAGGGGACATCCTGGACCCCCTAACCCCACTACCACCCCACCCCCCCTCTCCTCGCAACAACTATGAGTGATTTACTTAGCGTGAGACCAGCAGGGTAGAGAGGGAGAGACTGAAGCTGGGGCCATCACAAATATACCTAATGCACAGGGGATCCATTAGGGATCGGAGGAGGTTTACCTGTCCCGAGGGAAAGTCATTCTGGTCCAGGTGTGGTGTGTGACGGGATGGGGATGGGCCTGGTCTTGCCCCAGGAATGGTCTAGAGTCACTCTGAGTAATCCCTCACTTTGTTAGAAGTCTATTGAGCAAAGGCAAGCGGCACAGACACAAAAGTAAATTTTCACACGCACACACGCACACACACACACACACACACACACACACACACACACACACACACACACACACACACACACACACACACACAAAGCGGCCCCCGCCCGGGTAAACATTCTTTGAAGACCAAAGTGTCTTTTTGAAATAGACGTCCGCTGAAATCAAAAGACACTGAGGTGTAGGTGGAGGCTGAGCGCTCCTCTGTTGAAACAGGCTGCCTGTTGTTGTCTGACAGACAGCGCCAGGTGACAAGATGCCTCTTAATTAACTTCCTTGTTTTAACCGAGCAATGTGGACCATCCGGGAGTATCAGTATATTACAACACTGTGTGTGTGTGTGTGTGTGTGTGTGTGTGTGTGTGTGTGTGTGTGTGTGTGTGTGTGTGTGTGTGTGTGTGTGTGTGTGTCTGTGTCTGTGTGTGTGTGTCGCATATTTTCTGCATATTTGATTCCAAAGAAATGGCGTTCCTTTCCAAGGTGAGCTCAGGCGTCTGCCAGACTATTGTGCACAGCTGCCACATTTCCTCCACGACTCGGAGGCACACCATCGCCTCCGAGTCGTTGACCTGTGGAGAGCTTCTCCACCTTGGAATAGCTTTCAGCGCCATCTTGACCAGAAACATGTGAAAGCTTCCAGCGCTGCAGGGGCCCGGTCCACTGCTGCTGCCGAGCTCCAGCACAGCTGACATATCTGCTGCTGACGCCCACTAATGAGAGATACACACACACACACACACACACACACGACAAGACTCACACACTTTCTGCCAAATGCGGGTGGATATTTTCCCCAAACAGACATAGAGTAGCTTATGGAAATTATAAACTTTTTTGGTTAGTTTTTTCTGTGGGTCGATTTTAACGCTCCCAATTTTCACTGAGGAAATATTAAATGTGTGCCCTAAAGAAAACAATTGACACAAGTGTGTGTGTGTG
>OOFB01037909.1:0-13948 GCA_900323305.1 Trachyrincus murrayi
ATAAACCTCCCCCCCCCCCCACCCCATTAACATGACTGTAACATCTCTCCTCTCCTCAACAATGCCAAATCCCTCAAATAAAAATAAAGAATGAGTGTGTGTGTGTGTGGCTCTCTTACACACCCCTCCCTCAGGGAGAGGTTTCTGGCTGTTTCGTCAGAGGGACTACCTGACTTGTTAGCGACGGTTAGCATTCTTCAAAGGAGTGTGTGTGTGTGTGTGTGTGTGTGTGTGTGTGTGTGTGTGTGTGTGTGTGTGTGTGTGTGTGTGTGTGTGTGTGTGTGTGTGTGTGTGTGTGTGTGTGTGTGTGTGTGTGTGTGTGTGTGCATTCACCTTGCCATCACCGTTGATGTGGGCTGGCAGGCCAGCAGCACTGTGCCTAAACTTTTAGAATAGCCCCCTCAGTGTTGGCAGCTTTATGTTATGCCAGACATTGCTGCAGTAGATTGACTCAGTATAGTCACCGCCATTACACAACTTTCACAATGCCATACCGTTTATGAAATGGTACTTGGCAAAGAGTGATGATTATCCAAACTGCCACGCTGCTTTTCATGGTCACTAGTAATCAAGCACATGCTCCATTATCATTCTAATGCCATTCTCCACAAGATGCAAATCCCAAGTACTTTGTTCATCAGCTGCACAAAGCATTGTCCGGAAAAGATAGTCTGCAACCATGATCAAGCCAAATTAAAATATTCTTAAAGGACAATACTGGTCTGGGTGCGCAAACCATCTTAACCGTCTCTCCTGGCTTCACTAAAACATCCGTTACCAATATAATTTGGCAAAATAACTTCCTTATTCTGCAGAAGAGCATTTAGCATGCACGGCCTGCCACAAATGTAAACAATGGCAATAAACCATGTTCGTCTTTTGGAATCAATGTGTGATGTTTTAGTGAAGCCAGGAGAGACTGTTAGGATGGTTTTCACCCAGACCAGTATTGCCCTTTAAAGATGCAGTGGCAGATTTTTCTGTGATTTGTTTACATAAAAGTTTGAATCAACTGTGTTCCTACAGTTTCTACACAATGTTACATATGATTTATCTGAGGACCAGAGCAGCAGAGCAGATTCCCTTATCTCCAGTAAGGGAGTCCAAGGAAAAATTGTCTTTCTCTACTCCGTACGGTTTGTTCCAATTCAATACGCTTCCTTTTGGGTTGTTCGCTGCTACTCTCTAGCGCGTCATGGACCGGATGCTGCGTCCACACGCTGAGTATGCTGCTGCCTACCTTGATGATGTCTTTATTTATAGTGACCCTGGCAGCAGCATATTAAGCGGGTGGCGGTGGTGCTCGAGTCACTGAGGCTCACAGCCAACCCAAAGCAGTGTGCAATTGGACGGAGGGCGGTAAGGTATTTGGGGTACCACTTGGGCGGCGGGCAAGTCCCGTAGGTGGACAAGACAGAGGCTATCGCGGCTGTCCACACCTGAGACTAAAAAGCAGGTGAAGGTGAAGATTCACCTGAAAGGGTGCATCAGATCCGGTCCAATGGGCCGAGCAGTGTCAGGTAGCGTTTGAGAGGCTAAAAAAAGCTCTCTGTGGGGAGCCGCTCTTGCATGCTCCTAACTTCAAGCTTCCTTTTGTCTTGCAGACCGACGCATTGGGAGGTTGGAGGGGAGGTACAGCACAGTGGAGAAGGAGTGCTTGGCGATCAAGTGGGGGGTCTACACCCTACATTACTACCTCCTGGGGCGCTCATTCCCCCTCTGCTCGGACCACGCTCCGCTTCAGTGGCTCCACCGCATGAAAGACACCAATACACGGGTCACCCGTTGGTATCTCGCTCTACAGCTGTTTAAGTTAAAGGCGATCCATAGGCTGGGGGCACAGATGGCGGTAGCTGACTTCCTCTCTCACTTGCCAGAGCAAGGGGAGGGGAGAGAGTTGGCTGTCAGCCGGACGGCTGCCCAGCTTAAGGCGGGCGGTGGGGATATGTGGAGTGAAGGGGGCGTGGCTTGGCGTTGAGTTGCAAACAAGGGAGGCGGGGCTGCTAATTCCCAGGATTGACGCAGCTGTAGGTGGTGAGCATAATGAGTCTTTGTCTATATATACTCATGTGTGTCTGCTCTCCCTCACAGTGAGACTGGGTCCAGACAACCGGCGCTCCGCTCCCACGACAGACGCCTGCCAGAATTCCTGTATCATTTGACGTATGCGTTGTGGAGACAGAGTGAAAACAGCCCGTTTCGGTACTCGGTGCCGGCTGGTCAAAAAAAAGCTCTTGTCGCCTGGCCCGTGTGTTGTCCTTTCGTACCGAACCCCTCCATAGCACAGAGTTGGCTACATATATATTCACTTTTAGAGTTGCTGCTGCTACTCTTCTCGACTTGGATAAATGAATTGTGATTATGGTTGCGTGTCCTTCCAGGAAATATGACAATTTAATGAGGTGTTAAGGGGCATGAGGCAGCAGGGCCTGTCATTATTTCCAGCCTGTGCAAGTGAGTGACAGCGGGGCCTACCGAGGGAGGAGGGCGTGACGATCCACTGGAAGGTCCTGCTCTCCTCTGCACACAGACACATGGTGTACTGGCAGCCGGCGCACTCTCTGAACCTGTAGTCTGTAGAGTTGGTCAGGTCCGCCTTGACCTACGCAGAGAGGTCACCGCACAGAACACGGACAAAAAGGTGATTCATCATATATGATATATTATGTTGAAAATAAAATTATTTAGATTAAGATTTAGATTTATTGTCAGGTGTACTGGTAGTATACACAGTGTACGTAATGCATTGAAATTCTTAATTCCAAGTGATGGAAAAAAAATTTCGATAATTATTTTTAATAATATTTAATATTTAAATGTATTAATAAAACATTCTTTCTTCTTTCTTCTTTCCCACTTCATCTCTTTGAATGGTTGGTCATATTAATGGGAGAGCGTCATCCATGGATATTAAAAAACGGATCACGGAAATGCAGCATCAAATGTACAACCTTAGGCCAAACCCACCATGATGCAGCTGGGGAGGTAGTTGAAGACTGTGGCTTTGAGTGTGAACACCTCCCCCCGGATGACTGAGTAGGGCAGCGACAGGCTGACGAAGAACGGCTGGAAGGCCACCAGTGCCGTGTCCCGGGACAAGCCGAAGCCCACGGAGGAGGTGCAGAAGGCTTGGGCCGCCCATTTAGTGATGGTGTCAGGAACCGTCTTGTCCACGCTCACCGACCCGCTGTCTCTGTAGATGTAGATGGTGACAAAATCAAATAATGGCAAAATGTATTAAAAAGGTGCTATAGGTAAGATTTAAGAGCTATCTTTGAGTGTAATTTGTTAGAAATGGCATAGCTAATGGCAGCTATTAGTGAGTGAAATACACTTTTTCGAGTTGACTATGCCTAAGAAAAAAATTTAGATTTTAGACCGCTCCCGGCTCATTTCTGACAAATCAGGGCATCTCTTCCCTGATTGGTTCAGGGAATCCATTTTGCCTGTGAATCACAGGTGCGTGAATGCAACACTTCTCAATGGCGGGGAAACGTAGAAAGGGAGGGGGTGTTTTTTGGTTGTTTACTTTCAAAATCTCGATTCTGTTCTTTTCTGCTCTCCCAATTCACAACTTTCAAATCTTATCTCCAGCAGCTTTAAATAAAAAAGGCAGTCAAACTGATCTGTTGGTCTATACACTACAAAGTGAATTTGTAGACACCTGTGAGCATCGTCACTACAAATTCGTTTGACAAATTATAATGCACGTTATATAATAAGGTTCTGGATAGCTCAATTGGTAGACAACGGCCAGGTTTAGGGGTAAATCTTTGCACTACCAGTATCATAAAGATGCTTAACGATACTGGCGGTGACAAAGAAGTGTCATACAAATGGCATACTTGTTTTTTTTCGATAAAGTCGAATTAAGGTTGGTAATAAAAAAAAGGTCGATCGATATTGTCTATCGGTGGAAGCTTAGGATCCATCGCCTCTTTCTCTGTATGTGTTTAGACCCATGAAACAAGACGCAATAAGCCTCCTCATTCGAGCATTAAGATGCAGCTGTTGAATCAAGACCAAGGAGCGAAGTTCAACATTTTAAATAAACTAGATAGTGATTGCCGATATGGATATTGACATTAGTCCACATAGTTAAATATGCTGTAGGTAAGATTTGAGAGTTGTAAAGAGAGAGAGCAAGATTTAGCAAATAAACAACCCAAAAAAAAATAGGCATTGACAGGCAAGATAGATTCCCCAAACCAATCAGTGAAGAGATGCCCTGAATGTTCAGAAATGAGCCGGGAGTGGTCGAAAATCGAAATACATTTCTAACAAATTACACTCAAAGCATAGCTCTTAAATCTTACCTACAGCACTTTTAAGCCTTGGCTTTAAGCCTTGGCTTGAAGCCATGTCAATGAATTTGCTTTATTTAAATTCTTTATTTAGCACATTTTTGTATAGGTAAGGCTTTCTTATATTAGTTTTTTCTACTGAAATCGTTTCAGTTGCATTTTAAACTGGTCACTGGTCTAACTTTGGCCACTGAAGAGTAGAACACTTTACCCAACAGGGATTAGATCCCAGATCCAGGTTTCAGGGAAGTAGGTTCTCACAGTCTTCTTGGTTTCTTGCATTTTGGGTTTGATCGGCTGATCTGCTTTAAGGACTGAAGTTACGATGTAGTCCCCAGCCTCCATAGCTACATGTTCTGTGTTAGAATTTACAAACTTGATGCCTCAAATAAAAACACAACATTTAACAATATCCTCGTATGGAGGTGATTTCAGCATCTCATAAATGAGACGTTACATTTCTTAACACCATCACAGATCCCCCCTATAACCCTAACCCCCATATCAAACCTACCGTCATAATAATAATACACCTCCTCACAATTGACTGGTTTCTTCACGTCAGAGTTGGTCACAATTTTGATTCCAATTTCCTAAAAGTTGGAGAAAATAAATATTGTATGATAATTTGGTTTGTTATCATCAGTTAGGAATTTGGAAAAATACATAAATAAATACATTGCAATACAAAAAATGCAATATGCATGTAAATAAATATGCATAATTCATTATGGACAAAATATAATATTTTAAATAATCATTTTCAGTCATTCCTCCAAGGTGTAATGTTTGTTTTTCAAGCCATACCGGTGTACCGATGGCTATTGCTACTATTACTATTATTATTACTCCAATCTTACTTTAAAAACACTGTAGACATCGTTCTTCTCGTTGGATTCATAGATGATGGAGCGCTTCTGCCGCACCGCCTCCACTTCTGGTTCGGGTATGGGCAAGGTCGGGATGCAGGGATACGGGTCAAAGTCCTCCACCTGGTAGCTGTAGCCTGTCACCTTCTGCACAGGCAACTGGTTGAACACCTTCCAGTATCACAGATGAAGAGAGCGGTACAGGAGCATGTTAAAAAATGCCACAATGCAACATCCTTTTCCTGCATTTACACGCCCTTTCAGGTATGTCTTAGCTATTCCATCAACCCATGTAAGACAAGAGAATGACAAGTCAAATGTTTACTTTTTTTTAAAGCCCAACTTACTATACATTTGTATTCATCTAACCATGTATAGAACCCAATATTAATTTGTAATACCTCCGAGATAGTAGGCCTACAAATGCATGTCCATTGTAATTTGAAAATAAGTTTTGATTTTGAACATTTTCATGTCGTCAAATGCTATTTTTACAACATTTTCACTGAAACATTTTATTTTAAAAGTGGGGTAACAAAAACAGTGTAATATAATGTAGGCTGATAATGTATTTATTCCATAGCCCATTGAGAAACAGTTGCAAAGATTGAGAGAAATTCTGTCATGTGCGTGACCTGAAGCATAACTGACAAAAATGTCAGTCCCTTTTACTATGGTTTCTTGGCTACCATTTCTGGTATTTCAAACCAAAGAATTCAACAGTTTGGTTTGATTTTCTTTTTGACATTGTCTTGTCATAGCCTGCTATTGTTTATAGTAATTTAACATTTTCTTGTAATGTGGGCCTGGGCACCAATAATTTAAAGGACTAGAGCATGTGCACGTTGGGGGGCGTGGCCGGTCGCAGCGTGTGCCCATTCGGAACGCGTGCCCGGAGAGCTTTTTTCGGTTAAAAAAATACTTCATAAGTAAGTTTATTGAACAGAGATTATTATATATATATTTAAGGATTTCAACCACACCAGGAACGGATGTTTAAAAAGTCACAAAGTGGCCTTGGGTCGTAACCATGGAGATAACACCTCCCCACTCCTTCCTAGAACTGTCAGCCCAAAACACATTTTTTTAAATCTCAGTGTTGGAATTTGAGCTGAAACAGGGGGTTCCCTTTCACTTCAATAAAATATTAATACAAATTTTGTATTTCCATGTAAATATTTTTCGTAACACTTAATGATTGAGATGAAAAGGAATTGCACTGATCAATTCACTGCCTTACACTGCCTTAGGCTTCAACACTCCCTCTGGTCACAGAGGGATGAGCACAACCATTTGGCTTTGGGAAAATGAAAAAAAAACACTTGGCACCGTAGTTCCCTTTCTCAAGACTATAGTAAGGGATTGCCTTAAAAGCCCTTTGCCATAGGACCTATAATCGAAAAAAACAACAAGAATCTAATCCTAATTTATCCTTCCATCAACCTGTGACCATGGTCATCACTGGTTGTCATGTTATCGAGAAACCCCTGACATGACTTTGGATGAGAGTTTAAGAACGTACATAAGCAGCGCTGAGCTCCCGATCTGGCTGCAGCAACAGGATGCTCTGGTCGACAGCCCTGACGGAGCACAGAGAACCTGGGTGACTCTCCAAGCTGAACGAGGTCTTCCCTCCCGGCAACTCTTGATCAGCCGAGAACTTCAGGTTCACCTGAACAGAGCAAGACAAAATTTGTTTTTGTTTTTTTCTAAACGTGCTTCCGTAAACTTCAGTTACAATGCCATCTATTAATGGCAGTTGCCGTTCTGATCAGTTAGTGTTGCTGTCTTTTTTCATCCTCAGTTAGAAAACACAACTTGCATAACCCAGGTTTACTGCTTTCCATGGGGTTTGGTTTCAGCATATCGTTACGATTTAAAGGGCACAGGAAAGTCACCATGAAATTAAAATGTACTCTTTTTTTCCCAGCTTGTCAATCAAACCCCAAAGGATCACATCACATCTGCTTCTATGTTTTGTTATCACAAAAGTACGGTGTGCTTTGTCAGCCATTTCAGATTGTCGCACCCTATTTTTGAAGCAGTGGTCAACTGGGAAGTCTTTGCTATCCGCCACCGTCTCCCCACTCAGCATCACGGTGTACACCACCACTTGGGCGTATGGGCTCAGGTCAGCATTTCCACGCAGGGGGATGGCTAGCTCTCCTTTATTGACTAGATGGGAGGGAAGGGGAAAAAATAAGGCATGGAGAGGGTAGGAGCAGCAAAATAAAAGGGTCAACCAAAAATGGTAGCTTTGCTATCTGACAAATGATAAATGGCATGGCAATTGATACATTCTTCTAAAATTCTTTTTAAAGATCAGATTTGATGTGAAGATCAGATAGATCAAGTACATTTTAAAGGGCAAAGGCCAAAGTCGTAATGGTTTTAGAAAAAACTTCCATAGGAGGAGTGCGAGGGGCGTTGTCAAACGTATCCAAAATGCAAGTCCATAGCCAATAGAAAACGACCACTCTGGAAAAGCGCCGGAAGTAGCAGACCCCTTGTCATAGAATTAACCCCGTTTAACAACTTTATATATGTTAGCCAAAAATAACAGAAATGTTAGCCAACACTCATGAGTGGGGTTTGGGGAATTACTTACTCTTGAATTATTATTTTTAGAGATATTTTACCTGTTCCTTCTTTAACAGCCACTGGGAGATGCCCATGCTGCATTATTGCACCCTTGGACATCACCTAATGGAAAGATGGAGGGAGAGAGAGAGCGCGAGAGATATATATACAAATTAGATTTTTTTTTCACAGAAATGGAGTTTATATTGTAGACTGCGTTTTTTAAAATATGGCCTAGCGTGGCGGTTCCCCTCATAGTATTAAAGTGTCATTTAAAACGTTGACTCACAATGTAGTAGAAGTGGAGGGCCTCCTGTCCTGTCTTCAGCTCGGTGCCCTGGATGATGTACTCGGCACGCACCTTGGACTCCAGGTGACAGAGGAGCTTGCGCTCACTCGCCGTGATTTTCACAAAGCTCTTGCTCTTAGAGTAGAAGGGCACCACGGTCAGGTAGGCCGAGCGGTACTGTGGCAAGCGTGTCCCCTGCACAAATAGCTCCTCTTCTTCCCTGGGTCTAGACCTTGCCTATAGGAGGAGACAAACAACATATGAGATAGAAAACTATAGCTACATTTCAATACAAACAACTTGAATGTCCCCTTGGGGAAAATGTGATCTCTGCATTTAACAAGATCTCTAGGTTTACTGCCAGGGTCAACGGCGCTGGCAGGAGTATTAACCTAACATGTATGACTTTTAGTGTGGGAGGATACCGGAGCATATCCATGTGAACATGGGGAGAACATACAAACTGCTCACAGAAAGGTCCCAGATGGGTTTGAACCTAGGACCTTCTTACTGTAAGGCAACGGTTCTAACCACAACAGACAGATGCGATGACAAACCCCAAGAGACACGCTGTCCTTCCACAGGGAGGTGTCCAGGGAAAATAAAGCCAGGCCATTGTCTTGCGTGAGAAGCGTTAGGTTGTACGATGCTTCGTTGACATTCACGTACAGATACACAGCCTCGCAACCCACCGCCTTAGTATCTATGCCAGTTAATTTGATCTAAAAAAATAAATAAAAATACGTACACAAAATGTTATTTATGCATTACATTTTTGGTGTATTATATATACATATATATATTAACAACATTGATTCAATTTGATCGCTAATGGCCAATATCCATTACCTTGCCCTCAAATGGGATTCCTGGTTTATAGGCAGCGGGGACATTCACAAATTTGAGCGTTCTGACATTAACAGAGAAGGGCGTTTGACCACTGCCAATAATGACCACCCCTACAAAAAGGCAGAAAACTAGTATTGGTAAACAGGCAATGGTCACCATTTAACACGACCAGTGACAATGACTTGCTTTGTATGCAAAAAAAAGAAAAATAAAGAAATGAATAAAGCTACCAGTGTCATGCTCTTCAATTTCAGCCTCCACCTCAAATATGTCTTGGTAGCTTTTTGCTCTTGGCGCAAATGCTGACACCATAATGATATGCGTTGCACAGCCTGTTTTGTCCGTCTAGGAGATAATAATGATGGTGGTGTGAAGGTAAGCCAAGTAAAAAAAATGTCCAAAGAGTTTGTATTACATATATGCAGCAGTACTACATAGGAGGTAATTACAAAATCGAATTATTTAATATCTAATATTTCATTTTTCCTATCTGTGCTGTAAATGTTTGGGTTAGGATTACCTAACCCAAACTAACCCTAACCAGATGTATGTAACCACCCGTATCAGATGATATTCCCAAATGTCGGGCTCATGTAGGAAGCATTTACCAGTCAAATAATGGCAATGCAAAACACCTAGGCTACAATGTCTTGTTGCATGCCACTTGCCTGCAGTTCTGTTGTCACACAGATGTCTTTTCCCCTTTCCGATGTATACCTATAATGGTAGGCCCTTCTACAAACTACTGCCTTGACGGAACCAAGGACTGGCTTTCCATAGGTGTATCTGCCAACAAGAGCGACATGCAGAGCATTGGGTTATTGTAGCAGAGGGAGGAAGCAATGATGACCAAAGGCATGCATGCTCACTCAAGGACGTTTTCCATGACTTCAACATTGTGCACACTCACCTTCCACAAATTTGTATAGGTACTTCATGATGTAAAATATTAATGACTTTAGGTAGTTTAATGTTGACCGCATATTTTGGCAAAACTGAAAAGACAAGACTAAGAATGAATTTCTAACCATGAAAAATCTCATAATAAAATCAATCCAATTACAAATGTTTTATTGTTTTCATTTAAAATAATAGATATTTTGTACGTGTGTAAGTGCATGGGTGTGTGTGTATTTGTTGCAATCGGGGGCAGACCGTATTCCTTGATGTCAAAGGAATGAGAAATCTCCTCTCCTTTGTCAGTCCAAGCGGTGATTGTGTAGCTTCCCTGTGCTGCCTCTGGACTCATAAGGTGAGAAAGGTCAAGGATACCGCTGACCGCTGACTGGTGCAACCACTGTGCGATGCGGTTTTTGTTGGGGTCCTTCGCATCAAATTAAAGACATGGAGAGACATGTACGAGTGAACTTGGAATGGTGGGGGTATTGCTGTACATTTCTAACTCTGAAGCAACTGATTATTTAAACCTCCCCAAGAAGTGATTACATGAGAAATACCAAATAACCTGCCTTGTTTGTATTATTGCTTATTTTCTTCATAATATTTGCATACAGAAAATGATTGCAATCAATTTTGTTTTCCCTCCATTTCCCCCCTTTGTCAAGTCCATCTGTGATGAGATTTGCAGTGTTGTACAATATGTTTTAAACAATGGTTGGACATAACAGCAGACATCAAAGTGAAAAGTATTGTTTTTTGTTAAATATTAAAATATTACAAAAACATTTGATATCCAATAATGGAATATTTATTAAATTTGAACAGTTCTTACTTGAAGCTCCACTGTTTTATACTGGAAAGGAATGGGGAATAGAAATGTGAATGTTAAATGTTGTGAAAAATCCATAATACAAAACTATCAAAATAACGAACAATATTTTTCATGTTTGTGCTCCTCTCCCTAAAACAATGAATATGAACAAATATTGTCCTAATGAATACATCTAGTACCAAGCCAAAATGACAACAGGGCTGGTTGGCAGAATGCCAAATGCTTACTGATCCTGGCACAGTTTTAAAGCACAATACCAAACAGCAATCCTACACCACGTTCTATTGATTCAGATGTTCAGGTCAAACCATGGTTGTTCTAAAAAGGACCCGTGTCAGCATGTTGATTAATAAACGGCCAACGTGTCTTTTCAACAAACAACACCCCCTCCCACCCCCTGAACCCTTATAGACCTTGCTCTCATCTTTACACCCGGTCAGATAGGGGGCGTGGAGGGCTGAGACGACACACAACAACGGAGGAAGCAGGGTTGCTAGGCCACCAATATAACCATGTATCTTGTGTATATGTCCTATACATCTATATCCACATTTTATTTATTCACATAAATACATTTCTAGATTTGTATTGCCTTATTTTATATTTATATTTTTTACTCACATTTATCACTCACAACTTCATATTATCTTGAGCTGAGAGATTATAACGGCAACAATAATATTGATTATTGACCCCCTGGTATCAATACAGAAATCTGAATAACTGTTTTTACACCACTTCCCATCTGGAGAAGGTGGGGGGGGACCTTCAGTGTGACTGATTGGTAGGAAAACAACATTCAATTCTGGTGAAAAGATGGGAAATAACAGGATAGAACGTACCAACTGATTGAAAGGGATGAACCCAGTCTCCAGGGAGACGATCCGGAAGCGGACTACAAATCAATACATTCAGATGTATTAAAACAAATCTCTTTTTTTTAAGTAAATTTCATAGTGTTTACGTACATTTAGAGTTAACATGAGGTGATCACAATTCATGTAAAAGCTCAGTAAAACATTTTTCAAATAAAACAATAATCTAAACAAGAGCAACTTGGCTTAAAGGAAAACCAAACCCTAAAATGTATTTTAGATTAAATGTGATGTAGAGGGCTACATAGTGATATGGATTGATCTTGGCCCAAAGCTCGACTTAAATGCAGTTTTTTAAGTTTTAAAAACATATGATAAGATGTAAATGTGGACTCAAATGCCCCCCCCCCCCCCCACAACTCTGATTGTAGTGAGTGGAGACAGCGAAAGCCTGAAGAGCAATATAGCCACCCCCCTAAATTAACAAATAAGTGTCTACCAGAAGTCGGCAAGAAGGCATTTTTAAAATATTGATAGTGGACGGGGACTAGCTCAAACAGGGTGTTTGGTTTTCCTTTAACAAAGCATAAGAACAAAAATAAAATTTTCTGGACAAAGGTTGCCCCAAAGCCAAAAAACTAAAATCACTGAGCAAAATTAGTCATTCCTGCAATTCCATGTTTCACTTGCTCTCACTGGAGGTTTGACTTTAAGCTTTTTACAGAGCAGGCACATGTATACCTACCAGTCTGTCCAGGTTTGTAAAGTGGCTTGTCGGTCTGGATTAAATGAATGAAGGATGGAGGTGCGATGAGGATTTTGGTTTTCTTGATCATGACGTCGCTCTCCCCTTGGATGGTCACATTGACGATGGCCACGGTGCTGCTGGTCACCATGGGAACCTGCAACACAACCCCCCCACCCATCCATTAGGTTCTCAACCAAGCTATGGAGTACAACAATACACTGGGATACATTCTGATGAATTTGAAGTTGAGGTTTGGTCATGTGATTTGTAATGGCAGCTCTGAGGACCACTAAATGAACATCGTCTGCGTGGAACTAATTTGCAGTCGCTTTTGTGTGGTGGTAACTCAATAGTGCAACAAGTTAGCTAGCTCCATACCATCTGCACAATTACTCCTTTTCTAAACATCTGAAAACCCACTTTTACTCATCTTGTGCACTGCGTTGTTTAGGTTTTGTGTTTCAAACAACTCTGCACTCAAGGTGGGGCCACACTACACATTTTTTTAAATCTAAAACGATTACAAAACGATTGTGCAGTGCACATTAAACGACTGACGTGTGTCGATTTTCTAGTCTCGTCTGCGCACACGCATAACTGCAGTCTTTAGGGAACACGTATCTAAAGACGGAGAACAGACGGACGCAGTCGTGCTCGCCCTGCAGTTGCGAGAGTGTATTCTTATTCTCCCACAATGTTTTGACACCATAACAAAGTAAACAAATGTGGATGCGGATGGTTATTTGTGCAGCGATCCGCATGTAAAGAAAGACGTAGCCATTGTTTTGGTGTCATGCATGTTGCTAATATTTTGAAGAACTTCCTATTTTCTCTGGTTCCTCCTAGCAAATATACTTTTCATTGGTTGTTGAAAATTCCCTTGCCGATTTGCTTCTTTGACCCGCACTTTGACCTGCACTCCCAAATCGGCCTTGAAAATCCTGTAGCGTGGCCCCTGCTTTATGGATGCTGAAGTCATTGCAGTGTTCACTTCAGTGATAAAAATAAAAACACCTGAAACATAGTCACCATAAATACATGAATGGTGGCACTACACATACGCACATGCAAAGGGTCAGCTGTTATAGTCTGGCTCCATTTTCTTAAATAGCCCTAACACCCCCCACAAAACCACAAAAAGACAGATTATGCTACAGGAGAGTAATGACAGCAATGACAACATACTTGGGGCATATGTTTTCACTTACTGGAAAAATAATTTGCTATTACATAACAGAGGCTAAAGCTTATGAGGGGTGGGTTTGGTGATTGAAAGAGAGGGATACTGGAGGGGGGAGTGGGTTAGGGGGCTAGCAGGTAGGTAGGCTGGCAAGTAGAAAGAGCCCCTTTGTTTGCAGTTGCAGGTAAGAGGAAAATGCCATGTCAGAAGTTGAGTGGTGAGTGAAGGCAAATGTGCAGAATGCCCTGTTCTATTGTCACAGCACTGATTGGGGTGAACAGTTCATCCAGGCAATCAATGTGGAACCAGTATTCATTATTACAGTGGTTAGCAGGTGGGGGGTGTTATTCATTATTACAGTGGTTAGCAGGTGGGGGGTGTTATTCATTATTACAGTGGTTAGCAGGTGGGGGGTGTTATTCATTATTACAGTGGTTAGAGGGGGGGTGTTATTCATTATTACAGTGGTTAGAGGGGGGGTGTTATTCATTATTACAGTGGTTAGCAGGTGGGGGGTGTTATTCATTATTACAGTGGTTAGAGGGGGGGTGTTATTCATTATTACAGTGGTTAGAGGGGGGG
>OOFB01037910.1:0-10595 GCA_900323305.1 Trachyrincus murrayi
TGTGTGTGTGTGTGTGTGTGTGTGTGTGTGTGTGTGTGTGTGTGTGTGTGTGTGTGTGTGTGTGTGTGTGTGTGTGTGTGTGTGTGTGTGTGTGTGTGTGTGTGTGCACTATTAGCTTGTATTAGCATATTGGAGTGTCCCATGCAGAATGACCTCCATTTCACCTAAACAGCAGCAGGACGTCCGGGACCGGGTGCCCCTGGGCTGCACCATCTCATTTAGCTTGATCTGCTCTCACTTTCACTTCCAGTGTGAGCAGAAAGAGGAGTACATCGAACGGATCCAGGCACTGGACTTTGACACAAAATCCGCCATAGCTGCACACATCCAAGAGGTATGATATTATTGATAATAGATGTCCGAGAAGTCCTGTGTCATTTGTTTTTGTTCCTAATAGTCTCAGGCAGCTGTGGGCAAACCGGCTGGAGGCTGTGACCGTAAGCAAATGTTCAGAAGGCAAATGTTGAACTTCAGCACATCCACCATAATATCCTCCCGAGTTTAGCACACACCTTTCGTTCACACCAGTCAACTACTTCGATACGTCCATGCAACACATATAATTAATATAATAAAATGTCATATCATATAATATAATATCAGAATTAATATAATATCAGAGTCCAGAATTATTTCAGGAAAGAAACCTTTGATTTTCTAACTCTCTGGTTCTAACGCTCTGGTTCTAGCTCTCTGGTTGTGACTCTCTGGTTCTAGCTCTCTGGTTCTAACTCTCTGGTTCTAGCTCTCTGGTTCTAACTCTCTGGTTCTAACTCTCTGGTTCTAACTCTCTGGTTCTAGCTCTCTGGTTCTAGCTCTCTGGTTGTGACTCTGGTTCTAACTCTCTGGTCCTAACTCTCTGGTTCTAGCTCTCTGGTTCTAGCTCTCTGGTTGTGACTCTCTGGTTCTAACTCTCTGGTTCTAGCTCTCTGGTCCTAACTCTTTGGTTCTAGCTCTCTGGTTCTAGCTCTCTGGTTGTGACTCTCTGGTTCTAACTCTCTGGTTCTAACTCTCTGGTTCTAACTCTTTGGTTCTAACTCTCTGGTTCTAACTCTCTGGTTCTGACTCTCTGGTTCTGACTCTCTGGTCCTGACTCTCTGGTCCTGACTCTCTGGTCCTAACTCTCTGGTCCTAACTCTCTGGTTCTGACTCTCTGGTCCACCCAGCTGACCCACAGCCAGGACAGTGTGGTGGACCTCCAATGGCTGGAGGCCAGTGATGTTCACCCAGAGGAGCTGGAGTCCACGGCCAGGAGCATGGCACTGCACCTCAGACACCTGCTGGAGCAGAGAGACACACACCTGGAGGTTCGTCTGTTGTCTGACTTGTTGGTTTGGATATTTTTTTTTTGTAGTGTCGTGTAGTGGCTAGGGTGTTCGAGAGGTTCTTGGTTTGATTCCCAATGTCTAGGCCTCCTTGAGTAACATGACAAACTCCCGTTTGCTCCTTAATGACCAAACATGCTCCTTATTAAGAAGAAGAGACACTAACCTCTCGTTTACTTCTTTGTGATTGTTTCCTGTAAAGTAATACACGTCAACCCATCCTCTGTACATCTCTTATGATTTTTCCTGCAGACAATATCAGACCTGATGCAGGATCGGGAGGCTGTGGTGAGGCCTCTCCCCAGCCCACCCAGCCCCCAGTCCCCGGGCTCCCGCCCCGGGGCACAGCAGCAGCAGCAGCAGCAGCAGGCGGGGGTCCAGCAGCACCTGGCCGTGGAGCTGGCCGACTCCAAGGCCAAGATCAGACGACTCCGACAGGAGCTGTGAGTACAAACGGCGGGCGGAGCTCACCACGCTTTCACACATGACCAGCGAGTGTGCATTAAAGGGGAACTTCACCCATTTTCAGCCTGGCTTTGTATCATTTCAATGTGGGTAGGATATGCAAATGAACCATGTTTACCTTTCCTCCATGTTGCCTGCACCCAAATCTCCCCGCTACTTTTGTCCACCGGATGACGCGAAACAGCGTCATCTTACCCACCATCTTACCCCAACTCCATCAAGAATTTTGCTGAATTTTGCTGAATTTTGCATCTACACTGAGCTGCGCCCCAGAGACAGAGAGCATCGGCAACAACTGCAGGCATTTTTCACACTATATCCCTAATGCAAATAGAGATAAGGTTGACTTGACCTGAATTGACTTTCTGAAGTCAGTTGGAAGGTCAAATCTAGTCTTGTAGAATGCATCGTAATCTGACCTCTTGCAGGGTTGTTAAAGAGAGGCTTACTGGAGGAGAAAGAGCCAACTGAGAGATAAGAGGTACCGCAGGGTGAGAGATGCCCAGAGGGAATCTGGCCCACTTTATAGTGGAGATAACCACGGCCGTACTTTCCCATTGACCCACATTGGCTTTGCATTGCCCTGCGGGCCACATTGCGTGTAGCACTCGGCACCATGTCCAAGCGCATCCCGATATGCTATAGCCCTCGTGTGCTGTGTATTTGCCTGGAATCACATGGTTTTCTGTTGTCGCGATCTGTGTAAATACACATGAAGAGTTTAACTAATGCTTGCCGATGAGTGATGAAGAACATCAAACACGCATGTCACGGATGTGTACATTCGTGACATTCTTCTTTAAACGGTGCTCAGTAAACACGAGTCTATCAGCAAAGATATCAGAAGGACTCAACACATATGAAAAGAAGATTGTACCCCTGAGGGATTTAAACCTAAAGACTTAAAGATGAAGTCATGCGTGGGTTTGTTATAAATAGATTGTGAGGGTTGGGGAGAGGCTTTTGTGTGTCTGTGTGTATTGTATGGTCCTAAGCACACGTGTGTTTGTTTCATGCAGACACTACAACAAGGCCAAATTCAAGGCTGAATTTAGGTAGTTTAATAGAACTACTTCATGTCGCTACTGCAAATAAAATGATGAAATTGGTCAAATATTCCTCTGTACAAATGCTTACAAACGCTTACGCGAACTGTGCGATGCACTCAAGCCTTGTGCTAGCCTTTCTAATAAGTCTAATATACTGTGCATTGTAAAACACTAACAGATGCTGATCTGATATCTAAGATGAACTGTGGGCGTCCTTCATGACTCCCATCCGTTATCCACTTTGTACTGGAGCGGTTATTGTAAAGAAAGATGGGTATCTTTTTGGTTCAAGTCAAAATGGCGGCTCATTTACTTTCAACTTAAAGGATACCTTGTTGTTAACACCCCCAGTGTGTGCTGCATAGTGCACACTGAGCTAACCGGCTTCTGTTGTCCGCCCCCTCCAACGTCTCCACCGTTTTCTCCCAGAGAGGAGAAGAGCGAGCAGATACTGGACTGCCGACACGAGCTGGAGAACTTGGAGGCCGAGCTGAAGAGAAACCAGCAGGAGGTGATCTGAGCACACACACACACACACACAGCATCACAGTGAAATTATGAGTCCAGCCTTGTATGCAACTGCCTAGCATCATGGGATTATACAGATTAACCACATGTTATTCCAGAGCTGGGCTTAGTAGTACCAGCAAATTCAAAACATCGCTACTCTGATCCCACAATCATAGATACTACGAAAGGTTGAATGGAGTCGTTCCAATAATGTCTTATTATATATGTTTATACCTCTTCCGGATTCACCAGTTGGCATCATTATTATATTATATGTATTTATTATTATTATAAGTACGTACATTGCATTGACTTTTACAACGTCACTATATGTCTACAGTACATGTGTGGCTACTGCGTGAGCTCACACTACAGATACATACGTGTTCGATTGTTTGGTTTCCAAGCTGTTGTTTTTGTTCTCCTCCACGCCTGCGTTAGAATGGCCAGTTGCTGGTGGAGGCCCGGGCGGCACGGACCTACCGCGATGAGCTGGACGCGCTGAGGGAGAGGGCCATCAGGGCAGACAAGCTGGAGAGCGAGGTGGGCCGCTACAGGGAGAAGCTGCACAGCATGGAGTTCTACAGGGCCAAAGTAGAGGTAAACGTAACCTATTGAGTTCCAATTCAGTTTTTTTATTGACTATTTATGTCATTTAGCTTTTATCCAAAGTCAAACCACCAGACTATACTACCCCCTGTTTTCTATATTATATTATATATATATTTTTATATCTTAAAATATTTGTTATATATATATATATATGTGTGTGTGTGTGTGTGTGCACACGTCCTCCTTCAGGAGCTGAAGGAGGACAACCGGGTGCTGCAGGAGACCAAGGAGGTGCTGGAGGACCAGGTATCAGGCTGGAGAGCCCGCTCTGACAAACTGCACCAGCTGGAGAAGCACAGCCTGCTGCTGAACGCCCGCGTCCACGACCTGGAGCAGGTCACACACCTGCACGCACACACGCTCAACACGTATCACACGACTCCCAGGGTGCAACAGGATGTCTCCTCATAAATACAGTACTCGGCGGTGGAGACTAACTAAAGCAATCTGGAGTCTATCTAAATGTATAGTATGGAAAAGAAGGATGTGTGTGTGTGTGTGTCTTGACTTGCAGGAGAAGGAGGTGGACCTCAAGTGCATAGAAGAACTGCGGGAGGAGAACCTCTCTCTGTGTCTGGCCCAGAGGAGGAGCATGGAGGAGTCCCAGCTCCTGGGCTGGGAGCTGGAGCAGCTCTCCAAGACCACAGAGAACTCCCAGGGTAGGAACTCGTTGGCAAGGGAGACACTCGTTGGGTGAACCAGTATGGTTTCAGATAGTATATGATGGGTGGATGGATGCAGGGGCGTGTCCAGGGCACATGCCCCCCCCCCCCCAAAAAAAAACATGTGATTGGCCACCCAGAGTGCCCCTAAATCACGGCAGTTTGTAGGATTTATCTAGACATGAGACTGGCAGTATATTGATTTTCTGTGTTTCCTTTGTCCCCAGGCCAGCAGTCCCTGAGCGAGGAGGTCAGTGAGAGGACCCAGAGCCGGCTGCTGAGGCTGGAGAAAGAGAACCAAAGGCTTATAAGGACCATTGAGGAGCTGCAGACCGCTTCTGTCAACAGTAGTCCACAACACAGCCACTACCAGGACCAAGACCTGGACCACTTCTCCCAGGAGGCCTTTGATCACTGCACCAAACCAGCAGAACAACAATGTCTCCTGGGGGGCCGAAGCCATATTCCAAAACTATATAATGGCGTAACCAATGAGTGTATCCCCGGTAGTATAGCACAGCACACATGCAAGGGAGATTCAAAATGCATCGAGCTTGAGGAAGGGCACAGCGAAGCTCTTCTCACCGAGACTCAGGACTCCGAGGACCACGAGAAGGGCCAGCTTGACGAATGGGAGAGCAGCGAAAACATAAAGGAACTGGTCTCGGATCCGGTGGAAGTGGTGGAACACGACAGCCCACACCGCCAATGTTTCGATCCGTCCCTTGGCTTGAAGAGCGGCCGGTCGAGCTACGACAGCGTCATCGCGGGTCTGTCCAGCCGCTCTTGCTACGTCACCAAGCAGACGGAACGACTGGAGGCCAAGTGCAGGGCGCTGGACATGGAGAACCAACGCCTGCATGCTGCCCTTGACAACAGCGGTGGGTTTAAAGGAAAACTAAACACCCTGTTTGGGCTAGTCCCCGCCCACTATCAACATTAAAAAAATGCCTTCTCTATGTTTTTATTTACTGAGGGGCGGGGCTGTATTGCTGTTTAGGCTTTCGCTATCTCCACTCATTGAACCAGATTTTAGGGGGTGTAGCCAGAACATTTGATTGACTGCTAGTAACAATTAACCTTTGACCTATAAAGGGAAATTTGAGTCCATATTTACATCTTATGCTACTTTTTTAAAAACGTTTTAAGTCGAGATATGGTCCATAGGACCGATCCATATCACTACTATGTATCCCACTGTGTAATCACTTTTCATCTACGTTGTTTTAGGGTTTGGTTTTCCTTTCATGAGTCAACTCCTCAAATATGATCACAGTCAATCATTACCTTAGTGGTCAATGTCTTTTCTCCAACAACAACAAAAACTGACAAAGCTCACCCTCAACAACTTGTTAAGTTTGTTTGTCTTTTCCTCCTGCACTGCCCCCTGCAGGTCGGAAGCTCCAGCGCCTGGAGGCGGAGGTGCTGGAGCTGGAGGCGGAGAATCAGAGCCTGCAGGCGGCCCTGGAGGAGATGCGGCTCTCCTTGCGACGCCTGGAGCAGCTGGAGGTGGAGAAGCAGGGCCTGGAGCAGGAGAGCGCTGGCCTGGAGAGGGACAAGCGGCGTCTGGAGAAGGAGAACCGCAGACTTCGACAGCAGGTAGAACCAGAGAGGCTTTGAGGTTTTGCTTGGTGTGAGCTGTCAGTTCAGATGTATAACTTAGATGGTGGTGTCAAGGTTAGGTTACACTTTGAGATAAAAAAAAAAATGTTTAGGCTAAGAGTTCTAGGATGGAGGGGGATGATGTGTTATCCCCATGGTTACGACCCACGCCAACTTTGTGATATATATTTTTTTAAACTAGTACCATCGTGGTATATGAGCGTTCTAATGAGCGATGTTGTATATGAAATGTGCCACACACTGTGGCGTTACACTATGAAGTGTCCGAGAAGCTTAAGACTCTCTCGGACGCGGCCATCAAAATCAACCGCTGCCCAGACGGAGCTCCACACATCCACACACACCTTGGACACTGACTTGATCTATGGGCTCATGAATATTGCTGATACAACAACAAGGTTAAAGTGTGTTTGTTCTGGGGTTGGTTCACCAGGCGGAGATCCAGGAGGCTTCCTTGGACAGCAGCAGTGCCCGCGTGGCCAGCCTAGAGAGGGAGACGCGGGGCCAGGCAAAGGACCTGGAGGGCCTTAGGGAGACAGCAGAGAGGGTCAAGGGTCTGGAGAGAGACAACAGGGAGCTAGCCAAACAAGCTGCTATCGACCAACGTACCCTGGCCACACTCAGAGAGGTTAGGGTCCATTTCACGGTGTATTTCTACTCAAGTCACAGGTTTTGTATTTGTTATATCAAAAATAACAATTTGAACAACAACTGCTATTGTACGACCATCCTGTAGGAACTGGTGAATGAGAAGCTGAAGACCCAGCGGAGGACCAACGAGTTGGAGAGTCTGGCCCATGAGCTGGAGATGAGGGCTCTGAACCAGGACAGCCCATCGCCGGTGGACCAGGAAGCCCCAGAGAACAGGTCAAATACATGTGGTTACCTGGTTACAGGCTCAGAAATAAACTAAAAGTAACTAAATTGAATCTTAAAAAACACAAAGTCCCAAAATTGGTTACAGTTACGGAAGTAAAAACAGAGGAAAAACCTACAAAATCTAGTTTCAAATGTTGAATATACTTTTCTCCTCGTAGCAGGTTCAAGATGTTGGAGTCTGAGCTGGAGTCGTCTCTGAGGAGGTCCCTGCAGATCAAAGAGGACAAGATGGCTGCCCTGGACGCCCGTCTGCAGGAGTCCTCCACCCTCAACCTGCAGCTGCGCCAGGAGCTCAAGACAGTGAGTCCCATCCATTCAAACTAACCTACATGTCATGTATATACTGTAGATTCAACTGTACATCATCTTCAATATTTTAACAATTTCAAAACTATCCAGGGTCTAGTTGTTAGGGTGTTTGTCTGTCCAGATGAAAGGTTCTGGGTTCGAACCCCAGTGTCCGCAGTCTACCTGTAGCAAGATACTTACTTTAAATTAAAATATACTTTACCCCTACCTGCTCCTTATTGACATGTATCGAAAAACATTTGGGGTGTTTTGTGTTTGACCTTTGACCTTTTGCGCCATAGCTGAGGCTGAACTTTGAGGCGCTGCAGCAGCGGTCGGAGGAGGAGCGGTCGGCGGCGAGTTGCGTCTCCTCCAGAGACACGGGGAAGGAGATCAACGCCTGGCAGCGGGAAAGCCAGGCCGCCACCAAGGAACTGCTCAGAGTCAAGGACCGCCTCATCGACGTAGAGAGAAACGTAAGCAACCGCATAGTATAGTGATGTGGCGTAAGGAACGGGACAGTATAGTGACCTGGATCAGTATAGTATAGTGACGTAGCCTAAGCATTTCAGTTGAACACAAACCCACCCTAAATAACTACACATTGTATGAACATGAAGCTGCACATACTGTACACATATGCTGTCTTTTCCTCTCCTTATACCTCCGTCCTTATTTGTTCTTATTCTCTCCTATGCTCCTCTCCTTTCCACACTCTCATATCGACACTATCGTCCTTTCTCTGCTCTCCTCTCTCGTCCCTCCCTCACCCTCCCTGCCTTTCCCTCCCTCCTCCCTCACTCTCTCACCCCTCCCTCTGTCACCCTCTCCCTCCCTCACCCTCCCTCGCTCCCTGCCTTCCTCTCCCTCCCTGCCTCCCTCTCTCGCCCCCGCTCGCACCCTCTCCCTCCCTCACCCTCCCTCGCTCCCTTCCTCTCTTTCCTCCCCCGCCTCACCTACCTCCCTCTGTCTGGCTGCAGAATGCGACACTGGAGGCGGAGCGGCAGGCACTGCAGACACAGCTGAAGCAGCTGGGCAGCCAGTCCGACGGCCAGCAGGCTCAGATCCTGGCCCTGCAGAGGCAGACCGCCTCCCTGCAGGAGAACAGCACCAGCCTGCAGACCTACAACGCCAACCTGCAGGTGAGACACACCGCCACACACGCTCCCTGTACTATGCCCTTTGGCCACGGTGCTGGCAGTATAACAACACACAGAAACGCACTCTAGGCGGCCATTCATTCAGGATACTGTTATTTGTTGACGTTAATCAATCATGTAAGGCAGAAAGAAAGAGAGAGAATATTCCGGCAGAATAATCCTGACATGGCATGGCAATGTTTCTTTACAGTACGATATAGTGTAGAGAAAAAGAAAAAGTCTAGTGGCTAAGTCCAAGCCAAAAGGTTAAGCAAGACACCTAACCCCACGTATACCTGCTTATAAACAATGTATCTGAATAAAAGACACCTAACCCCACGTATACCTGCTTATAAACACATGTATCTGAATAACAAATCACTGTAAGCCACTTGAAAGCATCTCATAAATACTACATGCTAAATAGTAATCCTCTCTCTCTCGCTCCATCTCTCTCTCTCTCTCTCTCCCGCACTCTCTCTCTCTCTCGCACTCTCTCTCTCTCGCACTCTCTCTATCTCTCTCTCGCACTCTCTCTCTCTCTATCTCTCTATCTCTCTCTCTCGCACTCTCTCTCTCTCTCTCTCTCGCACTCTCTCTCTCTCTCGCACTCTATCTCTCTCTCTCACTCTCTATCTCTCTCTCTCTCTCTCTCTCTCTCTCTCCCTGCCAGGTGGAGAAGTCCACGCTGGCCTCCCAGAGTGCCTCGCTGCTGGCCCAGAACGCCCAGCTGCAGCGGCAGCAGTCGGGCGTGGAGGGCGAGCGGGATGGCGCCCTGCGGGAGCGCGAGGACCTACGCGGCGTCCACGAGCAGCTGCTGCGCGACCACGAGCGGCTGTCGGCGCTGCACGAGAGGCAGGCCCTGGATTACGAGGCCCTGATGGGCAAGCACGGCTGCCTGAAGAACGTCCACCGTAGCATGGAGCTGGAGCACCGCACGCTGCAGGACAGGTCAGGGGCCCGGCTGTTTAGACGTGTGCTACAGATGCATAGAGAGGGAAGGGATACAGGAGGCGGCTCAATGCACAAGTGCGCTAACCGTCCAGGTAGATACGCCAGGGGTGCCTCCATTTTGGAAGCACAGGAGCATTGGTAATGTTAGTTATTATGTTGGTAGTAATGGTTTTTTTGGTCATTGTTTAGTAAGTCATCGTGAAATGATTTGTCATTATTGACACTGCCACAGAGTTTCTCATGCGAGACGTGGCAAAACAAAGTTTTCATTAGCCTAGGTTACGATATATTTACGTTGGTTTAGGATTTTACTGTACTACAACTCTCTTGAGTCCTCTCAAAAATGGCGGAGTATCGCCAACAAAAGATCCCATGATGCATTCTGATGTACAAGCCAACCCCGGTCGGTTCCGACAGGTGCTCCTATGCTCCATTTCATTCCCTCTGAGGTCGGGGGTGGCTCACGTTGGAAACCAGATGTTTATATGTATTCTAGATACCAGGAAGCCTGGATTGAATAGGCGGTGGCTTGGTGGTTCAACATGCTAATGCGCTAACAAGGCAACGTGCCTTGTTAGCGACCCAGGCTGGATTCGTTCTATGCTCTTCAATGTCCTTCAATATCCATGAGCCCATAAAAATAGATGTTTAAGAAATTGGCTGGTCCCTTGTGGTCCCCCTTACTCTGATCTGCCATTTCCCATAGAAAATCCCATAGTCTTCATGTCATCCGTAGTCATTATGTCTCTAAACGACTACAGACAGACTTTGACATTTTATGTGTGTGTGTGTGTGTGTGTGTGTGTGTGTGTGTGTGTGTGTGTGTGTGTGTGTGTGTGTGTGTGTGTGTGTGTGTGTGTGTGTGTGTGTGTGCGTGTGAGATTCTTTACATTCCCAAGGTTCCTTCTAGAAGTCAGAGGTCAACTATGTTCAAAACCCCCCTCCTCACCCCCCTACCCTCCTCCCTACCCTCCCCCCTCTGCCTCTTTGTGTTCTCCTGCAATCAGCATGAGCCTGTGTGTGTGTGTGCGTGCATGTGTGACCAGACTGTCAGTCTTTTAGTGATTTCATTTCTCATTACTCATGAAT
>OOFB01037910.1:25328-45970 GCA_900323305.1 Trachyrincus murrayi
AATCTAATTATAATCGTTCCATCAAAAATACAGTACGGACACATTTTTAGGGCATTGTATTTTGCTATTGAAATAAAGTGACAATAACGCAACTGTATACTCTACAGTACCACAACCAGCAAAATTCCCAAAATTGGGATCACACTGAAAAGCGTTGAACGTTTAAAAAATGCCATGTCAAACTCTGGGAAAAGCAATTCAGAATGCCAGGGACAGCAACACAAAATGTTAATAATGTTAATAAGGAGGTGCTCGTTTTAATTTTCTTCCATCTAGTCTTCCATCCCATTGGCATGTGTGTTTATTAACTACAACATGCATTGCCAAGTTATTATCAGTTATGTATTTTGTTATATTCAAGATACAAGTGGGACCAATATTGGTTTTACATTCTTGAATCCAACCTAACTATTGTTCTCACTTTTGACCTGGCCGGGAGTAAGAATTGTTATTTTTCAAATGAATACCACCACATATTTTGTAAAAGGGTACATGTTTATTTTCATAATATTCAAATGGAAACATTAGACAGTGCTTGGAAGGGAGAAGAGTGAAATGAGAGCAACATGCTTAACAATAAATCAGAACAATTGTATTGTTCACAATACAAAAATGATCAAGAACACACTTATGTATCTCAGGTATACAATAGAAACAACACCTTTTTTAAACACATTATTTAAAAAAATGATCATTTATCCCCCCTAGCTGAGTAAATTTGCTTTCGCTTTCACAATACTATAATAGAACAAATTCCTATATTTGGTTTTTGTTTATTTACAAATACTTGAATGGAGAAAAACTGCTGTATTAATGTACTCCTCTCTTCAAAATACTTATTCATATGAAATAAGTACAGCAACTTCTAGAATATACATTATATAGATCTTCAGTGAGCAATTTTTTTTTTTTGTTATATAGTTTTCTTGATATGTATTCCTAATATTCTCCAATATGTCTCCATCATTGAATATCACCTGCTTAGATGGTGTTGTGTAGTGACCCCAGAAGCATTGGCAAACCAAGCTAGTCCTGCGGGCGCACTGAAACATCACAGGTATTTCTGCTGAGCGCCTCCCGGACCTTCTTCAGCCTGCGCTCGGTGATGGTCCTCACGTAGCTGTCTGGCTGGATGATGGCCATGCCGTCCTGCACCACGCCCATCACCAGCCAGGGGCTCTCCTCCATGGTGATGTTGGGACATGGGCAGCTCCAGTCCATCTTGGCGAGGGTCACCTCCAAGTGCTTGGTGCTGAAGAAGCTCAGGCCCATCTTCTCATCTCGCAGCACCTCCTCCAGGCTGAAGCGGGCTATACCGGAGTCCAGGTCTTCGATGAGTTCCGTCAGCCGCCCCACAATGGCGAAGTCACTCCGGCACAGGTTGGGCACCATCTTCCCCTTCACGCGGCACGTCCTGCACGGCCTGTTCTTAGGCTGGGGGCAGTTGGCCTCGCACTCCTTTTTGCTCCGGAAGTTGTTGGGGTTACCATGGCAGCCGCCGTAGGCAAAGGCCTTGCACTGCTTCATCAGGGAGTTCCAGGCCCACCTGGCCTCCCAGGTCTTGCAGGGTCCCTGGACGGCGGGGAGGGAGCAGGTTCCCGTCCCCTGCCGTTGACACGACGCCTGGCACTCCTCGTAGGTCTCGAAGCGGTTCCGGCTGTCTTCGCACCCGCTGTTGCTGAAGGCCACGCAGCTGCCGTGCTTGGTGTCATAGTACCAGTCCACGTGGCGCTCCTTGCTGCACTCCCGCCGGTTCACCTCGGCCAGGCAGTCGGCCGGCGAGAACGGCCGGCCCATGGGCATCTCGGGGTCCTCGGAGAAGTCGTTCTCCGTTCGCCGGATGACAGACAGCGGGTAGTCCGCGCGCAGAGCCCCGGCGAGATTGCGAGCGACACAGGTGTAGATGCCCGTATCCCACACCTGGGCGTTGTAGATGACGAGCTGGCCGATGTTGGTGATCACCACGTTGCCGTACATCTGGTCGGGCCTCATGACCAGCCGCCCGCGCCGCTCGCTCTGCTTCTCCCAGGTGACGTCGGGCTTGGGGAGTCCGACCGCATCGCAGTGAACGCTGACGGTGCCCCCCACGTATATGGACTGGTGGGTCGGATTGGAGAAGAGCGTGGGGAGCAGGGCGTCCTCCAGGGAGGAGGTAGGGGTGGGGAAGGCCGTGGTGTCCTGGGGCAGCGGACTGGTGGGAGGTCCCGCCAGGTAGAAGCGGCAGGCGACCACGGTCAGAGTCGCCCCCCGGACGCAAGCCTCCGCGTCCATGTAGCAACGGTTGAAATACGTGAGACCGTCCGAGGCGCAGGTGAAGCTGGGCTCTTTCTCACAGCGGTCCTGACACTTGCAGATGGGCTGGCCCTCCCAGATGTCACAGGTGGCCCCCTGCTGGCTGCAGAGGAACCCTTGACAGGTAGCTGCTGGGCTCCCGTCTCCTGTACCCCCATCCTGCCCCACTGGCTGGGCAGGCGGGCCGTCTGAGAAACGTGCAGCTACACAGCTGTTCAGACCACAGACATTGGTGCAGCACTTCTCAAACTCGGCACAGTCCTGCATACAAAAATAAAAGTATTGAATGAATTGGTAATAATAATAATAATTTAAAAAGTAAATGCAAACAACAAACTGCAAGGTGCACAATAAGGCTTTTATGGCTTTCATGAGGTGGAGCTATAAGATAATTAAAATATATAGTCACCTCATCCATGTTGCATTCTCTCTCACAGGTGCTTTGCGCATCAACCCACAGATTGCCATTTAGCTTGTTTGGACAAACTCCTTGGTGTTCAACTTTGGGCCCTGCTACACTTGCACTCTCGACCAATGCGTTAAACGACAGAATTAAGAAGAGAATGAAGCAAATGCCTCCAAGAGCACTGGAGACATTTGCGCCGGGAACATTTTGTGGTGAGTGAATGCCAATTGTACATCTATTCCTCCAGACTTGTGCCAAATAAGACATTGTTGGTCCTTTGCACGAATCAGCCCCCAAGTAGTTCCATTACTCCTTCAGCTCCTAACGTCAGGAGACATTGTTCAAAGGCCATTCGACCTGCTGTGCGTAACCATTCTGAATAGTTTACTCCCGGGAATAACTACCTTCGGCAACGATCGAAATGAATTACGGTTTGAATTGCAAAAAAAGAAGAAATAATCATCAACACGATATCGCGTCCCAGACATGCAAGATGAGCGAACGCCACGGCACAATGAGAAAAGAAAGGCACAACATCAGTCTTTCAGGCTGTGAAAGGGGGGTGGAGAGGGCAGCCCCCCTGACATCCCCCATGGTCTTTCAGTGTCTGAAACTTTTATGAAGGAGTACCATGCGCTAAGCAACTGGACAAACATTGTAAAAAAAAAAAGAAAAAAAAAAACATCAAAGAAATTGTGTGGACCAGGTTGGCAATCTGTCCCCACAATTGTGCGCATGTAGCCAACGATTCTGGAGACAAATAAAATGTTAAATGTGCCCAGACAGGATTGATGGTCCGTCTATAAACACGGCAATAATTCGTATCCGCCTTTTTTAAGACATAGGCCTACATGCGTTGTGTTGATACTGTGTACAAATCCATGACAAGAATGGCATATTTCTTTATTAAACTGAACTGAATAGCCTATATTTTTCATAGGTAAAGGGGTTGCAGTTAGGCTGGCACGTATAAGCATGGGGGCGTGACACATCACGTGTGAAATAGTAAAAAAAAAATAAAAAAAAAGTGTTCTTTACGTTCATCTTGTCTAGACGTCGGCCTATCCACTGCTATCCCTCATTTACCACACAAAGCTCATATAGGCCTATCTCGCGAAAAACGCCACATTTTCAATGGCGTTCGGTTCATCTGCTCGCCCTCTACTGTTGTGGCGAGGCTATGAGAAGCAACTCTTCGTTTCTTTTCATTGAAAATGACCCCTCAACCTTTGGATGACTTTTGACCGCACGGCATTCAAAATGCTGCGACGATGTCCCTGTTATCCTCAACTGGCCAATGGAACATGAGAGCAACTAATCAATTCAGCACCCCCACAAACCACAACTGCACTTGAGCATGATACCAACGAGCCTCGACTAACAATGAAGTCACCGGTTCCCACACATTGGCTTGAAAATAAAATAACGTCTTATTTATGTTTTATTAAGGTGGCCCTCCCCCACTGACCCTTATAAATCCCTATACCCATCCTTATATAATCCTGCAATCATTGTAATGTGGGCTGGACAGAGAGGGGCGTTATTCTTTATTGTATTTTGCTGTAAACTATACTATTCTATATTGTAAAATGTTTAATAAACAGGCCTATTAATAATGACGCTGATCTCATGGGAATGTCTTAATCACTTATCCACATGAGATCAGCCAAGGATTTAAACTTCATGCACTTTATTATATGATAGTTTCTTTGCAAGCCCCGACATGACAACGAACTGAAAGTGATATATATAGCCAAATACATAGGCTTATTGAACGTGGGAATATGTATTTCTGTGTCAGCCACTTTCTCATTTCACTTTCTTTTATACCTACATTAAACCAAAATACCTTCGGCCAGGCGCGGCGTTGTGGTGGGCCCAGGCCCGTTAGGCCCACCCACTTGCACAACTGGCCCATCCTAAATGACTGGGAGAACATATATTTTCTTAACTTTTATTTTTAACAATTAAAATTAACATTTAAATACACACTAAAGACTTTTACTTCTAAAAAAGTAAAAGACAACATTTATTGGGCTACTATCATGTGTGAAGTCTGGACCAATCACAACAGGCCATTTTACAGGCCTGTTAAGCGCGCGCATGCACGTCACGGTACGGAGGTTGTTCGGCAGCAGATGATGGCCAAAACAACTTGTTTGATCAATCAATAATGTTTTATCTAATTAATTCATTGTTATGGCAGGCATCGCTTAATACGTACATTAAAAGAGAACGGAGTCGCCAGAATCCTCGCCTGCCACCTGTAATTAAAGGATTTGGTTTTTCGTGCGTTTTTTCCAGGCTTCGCCTAATAACGCGTCAGTTTCCAGCTGAGTAGCATGCGTGTATCAATGCAGTCACTCACGGTCTAATTTCATAGCTGCAAATGCATTCCCTATTAAGACTAGAAGAAACAAGAAAACAATGTCCTGAAAGTTCCTGCCTAACTTGATTGTCTCCATATTGCCTTGAACGCATAGACGGTTTCTGTTTAGACAAGTTTATGAATTGACAGCACAGTGTGCCGCTCTCTCTCTCTTGTTAAAAGTCAATCTAGCTCACCCAGCAGTCGATCTCTCTCTCCCTGCTATCAACTTAAATAATAAAATATAAAAAATTATCCAGCCGGATGATCCAAACAAGACGGTATTTCCTTAAATAGAATTAAAATGTCAGTGTCCTGCATGTATTGGTCTACACTCGGCATTGAGAATGTTTTAGAAAAATATTTAAAGTGTCATAATCAACCAGACGAGCTAATTTCTGTTTTAGCGAGACTACCACTTGGAAACCGTCAAAGCGCCTGCTTTAGGGCTACTATGTTGTGTGGCTCATTATACTACAAGACTACTACACACTTGTAGTACAAGTTGTAGAAATTGTTAAGTGATTTTGATGAAAATGTGTAAAAATTGTGCTTTTGCGCAACCATTTTAAGCAACAATGGTCTGGGAAAGGGGGGGGGATGGGAGCCATTGATAACAGGGTTCTTTTTTTCACCCCAAGATTTCTACTAGTCCCTTCATTAAATATCTACTGAAGGCGCTACTGCATGACAGAAAGTGTCTATAAATCCAGCCCATTCTGAGGTAAGATGTGAAAACAAATTGTACAAATTCAAGTAGATTTGATAAATGTGTATAGACATAAAAACACTTTCACTAAATGTTTTTTTTTAATTCCATTTTTCCTCTATATAAGAAATGCACATTTCTTGTCATGATCGTGTATCTAAATGGCCTTCCAATCGTAAGCCAAGATAAAGATTCAGTTTAAGAAAGTTGGACAGTTAAAAATGACCATGTCAAAAATATTTCTAAATATGACATTTTCAATCTGACTTAAAAAACGAATTAATCGACAACACAAAAGGGAATAGCTGGACATTTATAAATAAAAAAATAATAAAAAAGTAGCTTAAACATAGAAAGCTGAGCCTGTGCATTACAGTTGAGTAAAGTTTAGGCCTATCTCATATTTAAAAAGTTTAGGAACAGCATAGCATTGAGACTAGAGGAGATTACCTCCTCAAAAACGTGTCAACTATGGACCTGTCAGGTGAATGGTGCAACCACACCAGGTACTTGTGCACAGTTAACCATCTTTGTGATGTGTAAATAACATGAGTCAGTTTAACAAAGGTATAAACCAAGAGGAATGCACAAAACCACCTGAAGAGGTCAATAAAGGCAGAATACAAATTCTCCCTGGAATCACGAGTCTGGAGTTAGCATAAATAACACGCAAATAATGTTGAATGATACAAAAACGTTTTTGAGACACAAATACATTCAAAAACACAGAATTTCCCCAAATGTTCAACAACAGGTTGTTCAAAAACAATGACAATGAAAACAGGCTATAAAACCATCACATATATTTACAAAACCATCATCAGCCATGTCCCTCCCGTCCGTTGAAGCATTAACAGGCGCAGTAATAACCCACAAACTAATTCACCTCTAAATCACATCTAGAACTGGTCTAGGCTACAGTGATCCACTGTGGTTCAAACAGGACAGAAAAGAACAGGACACCCACAAGATGGCACCGGTACTGTAGAAAAACAAAAAACAAACCATCCAAGTCAGCTGCTAAAAAAAAGAAAAAAGACTGTAAACCCAAAGCTGTATTCCCAACGCGGGCTCGGGTGGCTCTCCCTGGTAGCTCCCCTAGCGGCCCCCCATGAACCACGAGGTGCCCCAGTGACGTTAATAATCACACCTGCGCCATTGGAGGCAACCCACTGCCACTATGATATCTTGCAGTTCCCCTTAGAGGAGGAGGAGGACGATGAGTTATCTGGGGGGTTCTGTGGAGGCTTGAAGGACTTTGAGCGCTTAAGGCTGTTGCCCTTGCTACTGCTGCCGCTGGCGCCCCCAGAGGCCTGGCTGTTGGTGACGGAGTAGGAGCGTCCGTGCATCATGACGGCGTTCATGCCGTTGGCCATGGAGAAGGACTTGAGGTGGGACTTGATAGCCACGGGGAGGGGCAGCTTGTCGATGAGGTGGACCGGCGTGCAGGAGACGATCGAGCGGCAGCACAGGTCCTGGAGGCTGAAGACTGTGGGAACAGACGCATTGGGATTACACTTTAGTGTTGCACTTGCAAGACTCAATGGAATAGCAGTACTCAAGAGTAGGAGGAATAATGCATTTAGTAACATAAGTTACAAAATTAGAATAAAATCCAATAAACCAATATTATGGTATTCTAAAGTTATTATGAATCGAAAACTAGTCAACATCGACCAAAACACAAATGGGAACAATGTATATGCACAAAAAAATAAAGTAAAGGAGAGGTTGCACATTTCATCAGTACCATAGCTTGGTGATAGTACTGTAGTACTAGTAGGCATAATAATAAAAACAATTGCATAATTCAAATTTTAAATAGATAATAATGGCCTCAATACCTCTGTTGGGCTTCCAGAACTTCTCCATGCCATGCCTCATCAGCACGATGCGCGACAGCTCTGTGAACGACTCGATGACGTTGAAGTTGCACAAGGGGCTGACCTCGAAGAAGGTCATGCTGTTCTTCTCTGCGTAAGCCCTCGCCTGCTCCGTCGGCACCTGCCGCTTGAAGGCCAGGTGAAGCCGGTTCCCCACCAGAATCCTGGGCACACCTGGAGCATGCTGGATGACAGAACACAACGAGGAAGGTTGTAGTCTTGGGTTAAAACGTATGCAAAGCTTTACCGAACCAAAGCAGCATTCTTTTCCTCCGTTGTTTGGCCTGAGTTGACATTGTTAAGTTGAGAATTTATACAATAGATTAGATCTATAGTTGGTATTGAACACTCCTTAAAACGCATAAGCCGCTGAATTTGTAGGTTAAAAAAGAAAAGAACGGGGTAGTGGTATCAATTGAATTCAAATTCAAAAGACATTGGCAGAGCTGTAGAACCTGTAGAAATGACTGATCCCACATTACTGATAGTTGTTCAGAGCTATTTAACAGTTCATCAGAGATGGGTTGGGGTGTTGGGTTACCTCATCAATCTCCCGTATCCAGCGATCAATGCCATCAAACGACCAGCCGTTAGTGATATCATAAACTAACAGGATGCCCTTTGAAACAAAAAGAGGAGTCACCGAATATGTACCATTAACATAGTCATAGCCTCATTTTAAACAATGTCTCGTTACTTAGCCTTGTAAAAAGACCCCTTACCTGTGCACCACGGGAATAAGACCTGAAAATGGTGCAGAATCTGCCTTGCCCAGAGGTGTCCCTGTTCAGGACATACACACGTGTTACCACAGGAGCTGCGTCATTAGTTTAGTCAACGCTTTTAAGCTTTTTAATATCCTTACCAGAGCTCCAACTTCACTCTTCTCCCATCAAGCAGGATGGTAGTGGTTTTGTAGTCAATCCCTATGAAAGAATTATAATAATATTAAGAGGCTTGACCACAATCAAACGTGTGTGTGCCAAAAACAAGCCAGTGAACTACTTACCACTGCTATAGACGTACGGTGACTCGACCGACCCGTCTTGCAAACTGTCCAGGATCTCACCTTTACCGACATCACTGTCTCCGACCAACAGGAACTTAAGGAGATAATCGTAACTCTTGACAGGGCTACCCTGTGTCCCCATCATCCCACGCATCGGGTGTTATTGACTAAGAGCCTGTGGCTCCTCTGCTGCCGTGAGGCAAACAAGACACAGCTAAATATGTGTAGCTAGCCAAG
Source organism: Trachyrincus murrayi (assembly GCA_900323305.1). Lineage (NCBI taxonomy): Eukaryota > Metazoa > Chordata > Actinopteri > Gadiformes > Macrouridae > Trachyrincus > Trachyrincus murrayi. The sequence continues at coordinate 34,233 of OOFB01037910.1, forward strand.
ATAGCTGCAGCTAGCGGTAGCCCTGAGGCTAATACACAATGTATGCATCTACCAGCTCCTACCAAACTAAATAATTTCGATCTCGTTAGCTGTAATCAACGAAACGTGTTGTACTGGACGTCGAGGCTAGGTATAATGTTGAGGCTGAGTTAAAATAACGTTGTGTTAGCTGAGCTAGCTCGTTAGCTATTCAGCCAACATGAACAACAATTCAATCTGCCGCCACCGACAACGCAGAGACATGTTGTCGGAGTCCGACGTAAAACAAGAGTAATACATCTAGTTTAATTAAAGGATAAAAAGACAACTCGCACACTGCTAATGTCAGGCTACAGCTGCTCCACTGATTTAGCTAGATGTTCCCATACTAGACTGTAAAGGATTTTCCTGTTCTTGACCATTTCCGCTATGCAACCGGTTATGTTGTTGTTGTTGTTGTTGTTGTTGTTGTTTTACATAATACGTAGCAGAGGAGAAAAAAAAAAACGTTTAGTAAAACCTAATGACTGAAACAAATGATATGTAGTCAATCATTTATATATATAGGTGTGCGCAAAAGTAAAAAAAAATAAAAACGATACATATATATATATATATATAGTTTTTATTTTTTTACTTTTGCGCATGCGTGTACATGCAATCTAATTAGTTACATCTCATTGGCTATTCTTAATTATGATTATCTGCAGCGGTGGCAATTAGCCTTCATTTCCACCATGTAAATACCAGGTGAATTGGCTTGATCTTTGTGCAGGTCGTCGGGGTGAACGTCAAGGGCTGTGGCGTGAAACTATTGGCGAGTGCACGATGGGAATGTTAGTGGGTGGTGTCCTTTTCTTGATCTGTTATTCTGCTTCCTGTTATAAATTAAAAGGTTATAGGTATGGGCAATTTGGTGATCCCGTACGAGAATGGAAGGCGTTGGAGAGGGTTATCAAAAAGGAAAGGGTGATACCAAGGGCTGTAAGGGCCCATTCTCAGATTAGTACCAGACCTCTTCCTGGCTTCCTGCGTGTCTCTAAAATGTATGACAATAAGGCGGCGTTCAGTCCCGAAAGTGGTGCCAGACCACTGCAGGATGCTGAGAAGGAAATAATGCGTGCTACTCCTTTACCCACAACTACTGGGTCACCTCTGCCTCACCTGGTTGACTGCTTGTGCCACCTGGATAGAATGTATGTGAGGGTCAGTAGGTTCCTCTTCAGCACTAAAACGGGATACAAATATCTGAAGCTGGGATCCTGTCCTGTAAACCGAGCCAGCCCAGACCATTATTACTTCCTCTACCTGCTGCGAAGTCCATGTGGTTTCACCAATCAGGTTGGTGAAGCATTACCTCTAAACTGTAACTTTTACCTGGTGCTCAATGGTCCAAGCACACAATGTGGGTAGTTTATACTAGTAAATGATGTGACTGGAGGCTAAACATTCTTGAACTTTGCCAATATTCCAGAGCTCCCCGGATTTATATGCCATCAAAAACGTTCTTCACTTTAATCGTGATGGTCCTGTTCTCTGGGAGGTTCCATTTCATCTCCCCGTGGAATGCCAGTACCATAGGTGTGGTCTTTATTGTGTTATGTATTGAATTGCTTCTCTATATGGTAACAAGTTACCAATTAACTCATCTCATTAGGCCCATGATTCTTTTCAGCACTTGCTAAATGATTCTTATCCTTACAATTGCTAGACTTAAAAAAAAAAAATATGTATTATTGTTTTGTCTTGTTGGATACAAGACAAAGAATTCAAAGTGATGATTTTTTATTTTTATTTTTTTTGATCTAGGACTCACCATGTATACTCGCCTGGGATTCACCCAAAATTGAAGGGTGGCACAGTTTTAAAGAAACTCAGCACTAAAGCAAGTGCCATCATTGTCCCTCAAGATGGTATGTAGCACTTAAATTGTTAAAACTTTTTAAACATGGGTGAACTAATATACAATGTACAGCAGATCAATGAACACTGTTGTTGCGATACTTGGTACTAGTATTGCTAGTGTACCATTGACCTTAAAACTACCTATTTTTTATGTTTGTTTTTAATGACCAACGCTAAGGTTGTGTGTAACAAGGCTGTTTAGTATGGCCAGGTGTTTGCTCCTGGCTCAACTAAATGTATTGCATGGTGTGAAACTCAAGATGGCCAGCAGGAACATGCGCACTCTTAAAAGTTAACACATTTGACTCCAAAAATGTGGCATCTGAATGTCTTGCTGCATACTTTTTTCACTTGCTTTGCCAAGGGTTGACTCTTGAGCTTTTCCCCTTCAGCGGCAGGGAACGAGGTGCCCTGGTCCAATGCCTTTATCATGGGACAGCCGATGTACTTCGAGGCCAAGTTCACAGACACCCCCAGTGCAGGCCAGAGGTTGTTTGTGAACAATTGCAATATGAGCGCTTCGCAAGATCCCAGGTCGAATCCGAAATACGGAGTGATTGCTAACCAAGGGTGAGGCTTGTCATATTCAAATGCCTTTTTCTTTATTTAATGGGACAAAATGAGTAATGTGCCTTTTTTTTTTTCACCCCCTTGACTTCAGCTGTATGATTAATGGCTTAGTAACAGAGCAGGCGAAGTTCCACAAGAAAGACTCAAAGATGTCCCTGACGTTCTCGCTTGGTGCCCTGGTGTTCAAGGAGATGATGGCTGCCCCAGAAACGCCAAAGGTATTGCAGGCACATGCATGCATTTACTCAAAGCATTGTGCAACTGCACCTCAATACCACTTAAACTTTTTCATTCTCTAGAAAATCTACATGCATTGTGAGATCTCTCCTGGGCCCCTTACTGCAACAGCAAGCGCCAAGTCCTGCAATTATGAAACTGCTGGCAAAAAGTACATTCCTTTCATTCATGGTTTGCATTGAGCATTTCCTCAACAGAATTGGTTTCCCTGAATTTACGTTTTGCCTAAATCTATCAGGTGGACAGAGTTGTATGACGATGATGTGGTTTGTGCCTGCTGTGGCGACAATACCTGTTCGGCTCAGCCAAAGGGTGAGTTTACACTACCATATGCATCGTTTCACTGATAATTTCCATGTGACTCTTTTTTAAATCATACTTTAATGTAGAATGGTATGCCACATAACATAAAATGTTGTACTACTTTGGATCTAGTTATATGTACTTCAAATGGAGGTACCGTTTCCCTTCCTCTAAACAATAATTTGCCTTAATGCACTTTTTTTTTCTTTTTCTTTCAGCTTCAAAGCTTTACACAAGCAATCCTTTGGAGGTTGGCGATAGTACTTTGGAGGTTGGCGATAGTACTTTGGAGGTTGGCGATAGTCCTTCGGAGGTTGGCGATAGTCCTTCCCTTGAATCCAATTTCCAGTCTGGGAATGTAGCCGATCATGCATGAGTTCCTCAGCCGCTCAGAGGATGACTACTGGAAGTCTGGCAAATAAACCCCCCTGTATTTTAATTAAGTCCAATAAAACTATACATTTGTGCCTAATTTTTTGTGCCTAACTGCTTGTACTGATGACATTGTCAACTATACAATGTTTCTTTTAAAGCTCTGGCTCAACTGAGTGGCCCTTGCATCCTAAATATCTGAACTAATCAACATAGTTTCTAGATTTATCAAGCCATGTGCATTCACGGTTTACCAGAAATGCTGGCCAGTATGAGAAGTTTAATTTCCATGCAACAGTAAACATCAAATTGTCACTATTCTAAAGTAAAAGACAATTATTTTGACCTGTATTCCATATCAAAAAGAAATCTAAAGATATGGAAAGCTTTCTCAAAATGTTAAGTTACAACCATCCCCTAGGATTTCCTTTGCTTTCAATGTCTAAACTGCGTTCACTTGCCATGTAATGTTGAATTAGTATGAAGGCATTTCTAAGAATCTCCTGAAAATGGTCGAGTGTTCTGGTGTAGATGCAGTCCTGAACCACGAGGGGGTGGAAAAGATTCACTCTCTGGGCTTGCCAGAGTTCAGTTGGAAGTTCAATGTTTCGTGCCAAAGGGTTGCCAATGAGTGCATGATACAGCAGTCGGTGACGAAGGCTCTTCTCCATTAACACTACTAGATCCCGCAGTCTACAATGTATTTCTTTAGGGTGCCACTGTGATGGGTCCGTGGACAAAAGCAGCTCCATTAGCGCATTTTTAAAATGGACATTTTTAAGCGCACTACTTCCCGTCAGTGCCGTCTGCTTCTGATGGAGGAAACTTAGAATGTCAAGTACTTGACTGTGGCATGCGTGCTCGGGCAGCGTTTTGCACACATGCTTCAAGAAATTGTCCTCGTAGTTTGTTAAAGACACTGTCCAGGAAATGTCTGAGACGTTTGTAGAACAGGGAGTTGTTGCAAAATAGGCCGTGGTGTTGTCGAGTTTTACCACAGGGTTGAGGGTAAAGTGGACCTTCTTTCCAGATCTGAATCGAATTACCAGTGCCCCAGGGATATCTGTTTTACTAAAACCCAGCTCAAACTCATATTTATGGGATATCTGCTCCCACGCTTTTCTTATTGTACCCTTGAACCATTTAGTAACCTTAGCTTTGGAAAGAAACGTGTCTTTCATACAGAGAAGACTACAAACATCTGTGCTGTATTTTCTTGTTGGTTTCTCAACCTGTTGGTGAAGCAGACATACCATATCATCTTGCATATCAGAAGATTTACAGTGGCAGCCATTTTGGCTCTCTATCTTCTCCACCATGTTTATTTTGCCAAAGCCTTGCATGCCATCTTCAGAGGTGCTCCAGAGCCGGCACTGAAAACCATACGGTTCTGGTGGAAGAAATGGGATAACAATGTCACAGCCACTCTCTGTCTGAATAAAGTCCTCCATAACAATGCCAGCACTTTCTCCACTTGTGGTCCTCATGACTTCTATAAGGTCATCTGTAAAGCCTTCTAAAAATGCCCCCGTCCTCCACATTTTAGCACAGGACACTTTGACAAATCTGGCGTGGAAAAGATGCAGTGTGTTACTATCCGGCAGTGGCACCCTGCCAGACATGCGTTCCACTGGTGGTGTTGTGTTGGATTGAATCCAGTCTTCTTCAAATTGCTGGCGGGAATAACGTTTCAAGTATTTCCTGAGGAAGTGGACCAGAGAGATAGCTGAGAATATGTTCCATATATACAATAAGTCATTCTTTTCCTGCTCCCTCTCCACAGAGTCCCTTTGCGGTGGTTTAGAGAGCCAAGGTACTGAGACTCTCTGTCTTTCTCCTTGGGTAGATGATCTACTTGGGTCTGTCGAGGCCCCGCTTGTCTGAATGTGTTCCCTGTTTTCATTGGCCACACGGTGACTTGGCACCCTGTCCAGTTGGACATGCTCCTCTCTATGTGGTACCGCTGGTTCTTCCGTGTGGTCTGCTGGTGAAGTCTTGTGATGGTGGTGGACATCAGGTTCAACCTCGACCTCTTGGGGCCGGTTTGCATCAGGTTCAGCTATAGAGTGGCTTTTCACAGAATCCTTGGACTCAACATATCCATTTTCCGCTTCGCCTTCGGAATAAACGCATGGCAAATCCTCTGACGTGAGGACAGTATCGGGGGCGTTTGAGGGCGTCGAGGACTCGCTTGGTTTCTCGCGGGTCACTTCAAGGTTCACTTGAGCTTTGGAGTCCGTTTGTGGGACTATATTATTGAAGGGTATTTCCGTGTATGGTTTCATGGCCTCGTTCAGTAAGCCTTCGTGTTCTTCCATGCCCCCTGTGACCATATCGGCCCATTCCTCAACACCGGGCTCCTCTCTTGGATACAGGATCAGACCCAAAGTCACAGCTAGGACTCGAAGGAGTGGACCCTGCATCATTAATGTTGCCTGAAAACAAATCACAGCATAAAATAATTACTATGATTCGATTTTCTATGGTAATACCACCCGGATACCAAAGTGAATTAAAAACATTTACCAGAAGAATAGGATTGCAATACACTACTGTTCTATACAGTAAGAATGAACTGAAAGACTTGATGTATTACAGTGCACAATGCACATTTTTTGGTTGAAAACATGTTAGATGACAGCAACTGAGAAACGAATTGCTTCCTTGACTGTTTGAAATACATTTTCAATTCAGTTCAACTTTACATCAATAACACTACTGTAGCCTATTATTTCCATGCCATACCAATAGTTAACATTGCTCATCAAAGAAGAACAACATTTGTATTCACTGTAAAAAAAAAAGGTAGAGGTAAGAACTCACAATAATCTTCACTCGTTTTCTGAATTGGATCAGGAAGGAAGAGAAAAACGACCCTTGCTAAGCAAGCAACAGTTTCTCAGTTATCTCTTCCTATGTTAGTAATAACTGTAGGTTGTCTTTTGTGACTTATTTCCTGTTTCCCAGCCCAGTAGAGTGGTGTCATATTTTGTGTTTGCAATACACCATAGCAGATAACTTCCTGTTCTGTCACTATTCACTACTCTACTGGTCTTTCGATGAATTGTAAAATATACTGTGAGAGCCCTATTACAAAAGAAATAATGTGTGGCAAATCCAAGTCCATGGTCTACTAACTGGTTTGTCCAGCTTTTTCATTTTGATGGGTGCAGTTGAGTGTCATACAGAGTTTGTTAAAGGACTACCAAATTTCAGTACAACTTCGCATTTTGACCAATTTGCCAAAGAAAGACATAACATGACAAAAACACGTGGAAGAGATTCCATCTCTTACACAAATAACGATTAACCAAACTCCTCAGCCACAAGCGTTCACATTTGAATGGCCTTAGGTATTTTGCATGTCTGCTTGTCCACAGCTGAGCTTTGTAGTTATTCCTTTATGCGATGAATGATTTATAATACCATGAATAATACAATTATTCATTGACTTTGTGTTAAAGTACATTTCTTGGTGTGGAAGTTACCTTATTACTTTAGGGACAGTGTCATGGCTATGGGAGTATGTTCTTACAGAAAGGTAAAGCACGGGTGTGTCGCATGGGAGTGGCAGGATGACAGGGGTTGTGGTCGGTTCCAGACCTCACTATAGAAGCTCCCACAACGCCATTCTAGACTTATAGCTTACAGGACGGGAATGTGCGATAGGTATATGAAAAACAACAACAACAACAAACATTTATCATAATAACCCAATCCTTGTTGGACTGTATGTGGATCTATTGAATACACTTTGAAATAAGCATATAAGGTAAGTCAGGGTTTAATATTATTTATTTCTTTACTTTGTTGCGCTCCCTTTTGAAAGTGTTCCTTTTGAACTAGTACGTGCTATTTTTTAAGATCATGTCCCAATAACTTAATGGTCCATATAAAGTGACCCATTAAATGAAGTGATAACATTGAACTTATTTACTTAAATGACTTCAGTCATTTAGATAGATATCATTAAGGAGCAGGTAGGGGTTAGGAGTCTCGCCATACGGATGCTGCTGTAGACAGTGGGGATGGAACCCAATACCTTTTGGCTTAGAGCCACTACACTATCCCCCTTATACTAAACATACCCAGTAGTGGTACATATATTCTACGGTATTGCTTATTCCTCCCTATCATATCTCACTGATGCATTGTGAAGTTCACAGATTCGTTTGGACGACAAACAGCCCCATCTTTGAACATGGATAAGTTCCGTATGATGTTCCAGTTCCTCCAGTCCAACCAGGAGTCTTTCATGAACGGCATCTGTGGTATAATGGCCCTGGCCAGTGCACAGATGTACTCTGCCTTTGAGTTCAGCTGCCCCTGCATGCCAGAGTACAACTATTCCTATGGAATAGGCCTGCTTTGCATACCGCCCATATGGTTCTTCATGTTGGGTTTCGTACTGAACAATAATGTGTCCATGCTCTCCGAGGAGTGGAAGAGACCCACTGGGAAACGGAATAAAGACCCGATGGTCCTTCGCTACATGTTCTCTTCGATCACACAGCGCTCTCTGATCGCTCCGGCCGTCTGGGTGTCCGTCACCCTCATGGATGGCAAGAGCTTCCTGTGTGCGTTCAGCATCAACTTGGACATTGAGCAGTTTGGGAACACCAGTGAAATCCATGCTTTGTCCGACGTAGAGAAGCTGAAATTGCTGGCAAAGATTCCATGCAAAGACTTATTCAGCCAGACCGAAATCAGGGTAGCAGCGTCTCGATACATCAAATGTATATCGCAGGTAGGTGTTGTTATCATTTCACTTCCTGTTAATGTTTTAAATCAACCTCTTTAACTAATACGTTGGGGCGGGGGGGGGGGGGGAATTCAAGCAAACCAAAACCGTAAATAATTGTGGTTTCCAGATTGTAATCAATGTTTCAATAAGGGTGTCAGATCTCACCTATTCCCTTTGACCCTGACCCCAGTGTGTTATGAGTCTGATACTCCATGCGTTGGGGGCGGTCTAGTTACTGAGCGTTTGTTGCAGGCGTGTGGATGGCTGTTCCTGCTCATCATGATCTTCGTGGCCTTCCTGATCCGGGCCATCCGTCCGTGCTTCACCCAGGCTGCGTTCCTCAAGACCAAATACTGGTCCCACTACATCGATATCGAGCGCAAGATGTTCGATGAAACGTGCAAGGAGCACGCCAAGAGCTTTGCCAAGGTGTGCATCCATCAGTACTTTGAGAGCATCAGCGGGGAGATGCAGCGCTTCCATCACAACCGCTCGAACCGCGACGAGAACGAGGACGACGAGGACGAGGACAAGAGGAGAAGCGACGAGGAAAAACTCATGGGCATACGGGCTCAGGACGACATGAACAAGGTGTTGTGGAACTGGCACAGCTGCAAGCCGGCGCTGGCGTTGAGGAAGGAGCAGCCCGATGGCGAGGACCAGGTGGACCTGAAGAAGGAGGCGAACGGCGGCCCAAACGGCTTCGCCAACGGACACGCGCACAACGTCACGAAAAAGGAGTGGGCGGTGTATTACAGTAAAGTTTGAGCATTTCAAAGAAAAAGATGATGAATGAAAAAACCAATCCCATATATCAAGGTTCTGATTGGCTGTTGGTGCTTAACTTTAGGACGACAAGGTCGAGCCGTCGCAGGCCATAGCATTGGGAAATATGTAACTTTGCATCGATTTCTATGTATAATATGTCCTTTTTTGTTACTGAAAAATATTAATTAATTAAAAATACTATTAGTTGTTACCTTTGAAAATAAATAGGCATTCTAGACCTAATCATTGTAGGCCTAATTATTATGCTTGTGTGTAATTGTTTGTATCTTAACTTTATAACCTGCTGTCATTGCAATATCCATTGAATATCCAAGAATATTTCCCAACTTTTGACACTGGTCGCAACAACCTTTCTACTGAAGGCTGACTAAGCCGACTGATAACCTAATTTTACTGGGGTTTTGTGTGTCAAGTGTGTGCAAGGCCTCCATAAAATAGTCCAAACGCATTGTACAATATTTTCTACTTTGTGTTATGTGAATAGGGTTTGCCCATTAGGGTTTTGGCAGAGGACTGGTAATACTTCTGGATCACTTAGTGCTGCTAGCCTTGCAACATTTCAGATGCAATCACTCATTTAAAAATGCACATAAAGTACATTTACTCGTTATGTTACTTGTTTTTGGCTTTCATTATAAAGGCTCCACACACTTTGTATTTTTTCCTCCTTTTTAAGGGTCGGGGTTGGGGGTGGGGTTCACACTAATACATTTATTTGGATTTAGATTTATGAAGGTCAACTCCAACAATGTGCATGTTATATCATTTTATTCATAGATTATGAGAACAAATTGAGATACTCATCTGTGCCCTGTAAAGCATGCCTGGGTTCGACCCTCAGCTGTGCAGATTTTGCATATAAATATCAAACGTTGAGTATAACAATAGAGATTCAAGGCTTATTTTGGCTGGCCCAGAGCAAAATAGACAATGTTAGTTGCAGAAGTGTCACATTAGGAACTTTATTCTCCTATAGCAAAACACAATGTTTGTGCTTTGGTGTATACAGAAATGTTGCTGTGTGAGTCTATGGTAGAAACACTCACTCCCACCCACTCTATAAAATGGCGTATGATGGACGTGTTATTCAGATGTGCATGGCAATGCCTTATTTTTAGTGGCTCGACATCAAATGATTTTGAAGAGGGAATATCTCTTAAATCTAACCAAACAGAGTCAGCTAACTACTTGATCCTACTTTGTAGCAGATCCCCTCAGCCAGACAGCATTAGCAAAGCCCAAAGCAGACTAGAAACATCTGCTCTATAACGTGTGAATTCTTCAACAACTTAAAGTGCAACTCCGTTTGGTAGGAATCATGGTGTAGTACAATGAGTTTATAAGGCATGCTACTAGAGCCACGTTCAATGACGACCTTGCTGTGAACAGGTAGGTTTAAGTAGTGTGACTGTCATTGCACTCAGCTAACAGGTTTTAGTTAGCCTTAAACAGTTTCGGTGGAAGTCTCGGGGCGGACTTGGTATTTAAAGTAAGCTGCTTAACAAGCCAGCAGGACAGTTTAAGTCAAGACCAAGCTGATAAAATGTGGATATCTGCTTTAAACTCTCTAGTGTGGCATATACTTAACACTAAATTCTAATTAAAATGTGTCTTAATAGACACATTTTTATATACTTAATAGTACACTATACTTAATAGTACATTTTTTAAAAGCACATAGCGCCCCATAGATCAGCTAGAAAACGTGGCCTACTATTTTTGTTATCTCACCATGAACAAAATGGTGGGCCCCTACTTGCTTTCTAGGCACGTCACTGAATCTGTTCTGATAGGTGGTCAAGTGAAACATGTTAAAACTCTGTTTGAGTCTACAAGTTTTGTTTGGCAGCCTTTTGTGACATCACAGAAAGTAGTATTTGCATGTGTCACCCCATGAGGAATTATCTGAATAACAAATAGTAGGCGACAATGAAGTCTGAAAAACTATGTCACATTCAATATGAATCTGACCCTACTGCTGATCCACAGTTTGTTCTGACCAATTCTAACCTCATCCAATATCCATGGTGTCAATGACTAATCGGAGGTTAGGGCCTCTGACCAAATAAAAGCGCATTCTTTGTTTTTGCAGAGATGAATGAAGCGCATGGTATTTACGACTCTTTCGAAACCCCCAAGGCCTCTAATAACCCTGCGTGGTGGGGTACCACATCGTGCTAACTGTTAGCGAGGATGACGTCATAATTAGAGGGGGGAGATGAATGAAAGCAGCATGGACGCCTTTCCCCCCCGCCCTCCCTCTCCCATGTGGATTAGTGGAACGTTTGCACTACCCTTGACCATCCCAAAGCTTGCCCGGCAGCTGTTCTTTTTTTCCCTCAGTGAATTGGCAGCCAGAGCCACTAGTGTGTGTGTGTGCGTGTGTGTGCGCGCGCCTGTGTGTGTGTGTGTGTGTGTGTGTGTGTGTGTGTGTGTGTCTGTGGGGGTGGTCGCAAGCAGGATTTCTTTGTAATGTTGTGATTCTCTCTTCAACTCATTGTGTGCATCTTTCTGTGCAGGCCCAGTTCATTATAATGATGGAAATTGCACTATTTTGTGAAATTAAAGTAAAATGTGTCTTTCTTTTATTGTTCTTTGATGACATACTTCTAAAGCACATTCACCAAGCATGGAATCATCATATAGTATCAGATAATCAGGTTTTTGTTGTTTAATCCCGAGACGAATTTGTTTCATTTTAGAGTGCTGTGTGTGTGTGTGTGTGTGTGTGTGTGTGTGTGTGTGTGTGTGTGTGTGTGTGTGTGTGTGTGTGTGTGTGTGTGTGTGTGTGTGTGTGTTTGTATATATATTTATATATATATTTATTTATTTATTATTT
>OOFB01037910.1:62356-81608 GCA_900323305.1 Trachyrincus murrayi
GGTCCGTGACGGACACGGAGAGAGCGGTGCCCGGCTTCACCTGCCTGGTCTCGGAGAACATGGCGTTGACGTGGTCGGCGGTGTGGATCACCGCCAGGTGGGCCGTGTCGTCGAACGCCACCACGGTGAAGTCTTTGTCCACGTGCTGCACCATGACCGGGTGCACGGAGCCCGCGGTCAACTGGACACGGGAACACGTGTGGTCAAACGCATTGTTGAAAGAAGATGGTTTCAAGAATAGCGTGTGGATTTTATTTTATTTTTTACATGCACGCATAGCTGTTTGAAGTAGACAATTTGTAGACAAACTACTAAACTGTCTTGACAATTTGTTCCCTCAACACTAAACCGGCTTTATATTTTAAAAGACAGTACTGGACATGCCTCAAGTGTGATTGGACATAGCCGTGAGAGGAATAATGTTATGCAAAAAAGATTTTTTTTACTAGAAAAAAACACAAGGTAGCATATTGCACCAACTCAGAATGAGGCAAAAAAATTTAACTTACTGTTTTCTTCTTGGCCAGCAGCTTAGGAAGGACAGACACAAGGACGTGAGCAGAAATGAAGTCGATATGGAGAATGACCGCATTAACCTTCTGTCCCGGGGTCAAGGTCACACCTGACGTAAACAAAACATAAACAATTCACCAAAACGTAACCTCTCTTTCCAGTTTGAATTGACTGAATATACAATCTTACAAAATGCTAACTTTTATTCAGCTTTTCCTGACCTGAGACTACGACTAAAGCCTCATCCGATTGAAGACAAGATGGAAGCATTAGCATCATACATGCACCCCTGATGTTAGCGCCGGACAGAAGGCATCCATCCCAGACTCACCTATGACATGATGCTTGCTGGCGGCTATGGTGACGCCCGTCAGTTCGTCAGACTTGAAGGTGGCCCCACCCTTCTCCAGCGCATCCACGGCCAGTGTGAGCTTCTGGCCAACGGTTAACACCAGCAACTGCTGATGCACGCCAGAGTTTTCTGGAAGACAAACGAAAAGACATTGTACTGTAAATGAGGAGCGCCAAGCGATCAATAACAGAACGTATTTTTTATTTTTTTTATATTGCAGGAAAACCAACCCTCCCCCTCCCCCCCCCCTGCTTGAGCAAGTCCCCGCCCACCATCACATTTTTTTTTTAAACGTGTTAACGGCGACTTCTGGTAGACAGTTTTTTTCATTTAGGGGCGGGGCTATATTGCTGTTCTGGCTTTCGCTCTCTGGAACAAGCCTCTTCACTTGATGCTTGGCAGGTGATTGGATGAACCATCTGTGCCCGTCTGTCACGGGCAAACCAATCAGATCAACGAACCATATGACGTAGTAGAGCGAAAACTTATTTTCCATCGAGAAAAGCCTTCAGTGCTCGTCCTTTGCTCTTCTTTCAATGAAGAAATACTCTTCAGTTCAGATAAAACAGACGCTATAGCAGCATCTACGCTAACCTCTTCAGGAGCCGCCATTGTTGTTTTCGAACGAACAGTCGCTTCTCACTGTCGTCACACCTAAACCACGGCCGTAGCTGCCAGTAGTTCCTCATAGGACGCTGATTGGTCCAAACCAACAGCCACAACAACAACTTGAAGCCTGGCAAGATGGATTCTCGCGTGAATGTGATCTCGCGAATCCAGCTGCCACACAAGGTAACAAGCCACACCCACTCGCTACAACCAGATTTGGGGGGGTGTGGCCAGAATGTTTGATTGACGTTACCTGGTAACCCACACCGACCAACAACAGGTAACTCATGGACTAGCGATAGCATGCGTTTAACCCATCGAGGGCCACTTGAGTCCATACTTGCATCTTATCCTATGTTTTTTAAACTTTGTGCATTTAAGTGGAGATTTGGACCAGGATCAATCCATAGCACAACTATGTAACCCACTGCATCACTTGCACAATAAAATAACCTTCTTTTAGGGTTTTGTTTTCCTTTAAATGTGCCTTGAGTGGGCTACCTCTGCTGGCCAACATCTCTGCCACGGTCCTCCTCTCCCGCAGGCCCCTGAGGAGCAGGGCCTGGGCCCCGCCCTCCGGCGCCGTGACCTCAGACACCTTCAGGGTGACCAGGAAACGCTGCTTCTCCTCATCAAAGGTGGTCACCATGGCGACCACCGTCTGGCCCTCCTGGTAGGCGGTCACCGTGTCGGTGACGAAGCGATCGCACAGGGCCTGAGGAGCGGGTGATTGGACAAAATCATAATACAGCTTACATATTTTTACATTCAAGGAAACATTTTGTTAGTCTTTTTTCAAAAAAAAACAACAACTATGAACTTGAAAGTACATCCGGAAGTACACACTAGTTCACTCAACAAGTGACACGGCCGACGCTGGAGCACATGATCTGGTCTTAGTATACTTACAGACTTTGGTGCCAGACCCATGATCCCACATGGAAACTCCACAAAGACTCCGTACGGCATGACCTTCTTGATCCAGCCAATCAGATTCATTCCCACCAGGATGTCAGAGAAGCCCTTGGCAAACAGCCCCTCCTCCAAGCCCCACTTCACTAAGGGCTTCTTGGTCAGGGTCTTTCAAAGAGGTGGGTGCCGTTAAGAAGAACACTGGGGGGGGTGGGGGGGGACAGCTTTTTCATTCGTCAATACATCTCACGAAATGTTACAAAACAAGCAACAAAAAAACAACAACTTGAACAAAAAAAAACAACAACAAAAACACAACTAAACTAAATATAACAAAAACATCCTAATGGAACACGCAGCTAATCTCATTATCTCAACATTGTTCAGAGAACGTCATCATGGAAAAGGATACGATGTGTTCCTTGCTCTTGCTGAGGCAGACCAGGTTGGAGACGATGTCGCCTTCCTGCAGGGCCTCCCACAGCAGGGGACAGTTGGACACGTGGTCTGAGAGATGCATCGTGGGCAACAGAGCGGGGACCGCGTCGGGCAGGATGGCTACTTCCAGACACGCCGCGGACTTCTTCACCACCCTGGCCTCGCACTTCTGCATTCGACCCCAAGACACCGCGTATTAGGAGGATACATTGTGTAGAGATGAGAGAGAAGGAAAAAAACTAAACCAAGCAAACGACGACAGGATTAAACGGGTTGAGGTTACCTGGCCCACTTCCAGATCGACCTCGGGCAAGAGGCCTTCTCCCGCCGTGTCTCCCTCCACCACTGCCTTCAAGGACAGGAACAGCCTCTCCTTCTCCGGCTCACACTGGAGGACTTTCACCTTCACAACCTGGGTCAGAAACAGCACCGCACTAGGGATCACCTCTAGAGCCTTTTGTGAGCGATGGGCACATTTTACACGCTAAAATCACCATAAAAAATGTATCACACAGGGTCTTTAAGGGGGGGGGGGGGTGCAGGATAGTCGAGTCGCTACAGTGTTTTGACTCCCCGCCGAAAAGGGCTCTGGGTTCGGATCCCAATGTGCGCAGATAAACTATAGGGCATCAGAGATCAAGATGACCCTTTACCTGTCCAACATAGAAGAGCTCCTCTGGGTTCACGAGGGCCTCGGAGCTAAGCTCTGCGAGGGGCACCAGGCCCTTGATGTCATTGTAGAAGCGCACTATGCAGCCGAAGCTCTTGATGGACACGATGAAGCCGTGGGAGACCAGGCCTGGCCGGGCCTCCCGGTAGCTGCGCACCACCGGCAGGGTGGACTCCAGCATGGTCCTCTTCCTGGTCAGCGTTACCCGCTTCCTGTCCGCCTCCACCGACAGCACCTACGGCATTCAGGTATGTACATAGGATTAGTACATGTACATGGGTCAGACAGTCAGAAAGACAGGCATACATAGACACATGAGTTAAACCGACCCGGCATTTGATCTTCATGCCCTCTGTGTACTTCTTCTCTGGGTTCCTGAGGAGGATGTCAGACAGGTGAGTCTTCGGCACCATACCTTTGAGGTTGCCCGATAACATCACCATCATCCCGTGCCCCAACAGTTCTGACACCGTGGCCTTGTGGGGGGGGGGGGAGAATAAGTGTAAGACGGCGACACAGTGAGAGATTCATGATTGCTAACACGTGAAGTAATTCATCCAAAGACCGGGAAAACTGAAACACCAACTATACCAGTGGTATTTTTGTCCATGTTTATATGACACATGAAGTAATGTGTTCTTACCGATACAATCTCGCCGACCTGGATGTCCTCATATCTGAAGTGAGGCTTATCCCTCACACTCCTGAAAAGACAAAAAAAAGACAAACACAAAAAGAGGCCGTTCAATGGAAACATGACCACAGCACAAAGGTGCAATCAAAAACACAGACTGTGTGTGGTCCACCACCGCCCCTAGATGATGATACAAAAAAAAACATACTTTCGCAGGCTGGCAAAGTGGATCTGCTCCATGGAGCTGAAGTTCAGGATCCTGCAGCTGAGCTCTGGAATAGATAGGAGTTTGTCCACGTCTGATGTTTGCTCCATCTCCTTCAGGTGATTTTTCTGAGAAAAATAAGACAAAAAGACTAGTTTTAATGGGACTGGATCGGTGGAAAGATATAGAGAACGTTAATTCTTATCAAGGCCATAGAAAAATCTGGTGTTAGGTGACGACTTCTAAACAATACAAGGCCTTTAATAAAACAGCAGGGAAGATAAGCCAGAGAACCCCACTCACATGAACAAAGACCCTCATGTTGTCGGGCAGCTCCAGCATGGCTCCAGACATCTTGTGCCGGGAGGTCACCTTGCAGCCCTCCACCACCTCCCCGATGCGGTCCCCCACGGCGGGGGTGGTGTCGATCAGGGTGCCAGGCTGGAGGAGGTAGCTGCGCAGGGACAGGCCGACCAAACGGGTGGTGGGATCTATGTACAGTATACAGGCTTGAACCTAATGGGGGTTTGAACAATCCAAAAAGGGAGAAACGATACAGCAATATAAATGAACAAGAAATCAACTAAGGTATGGCAAGATAAGCTTCATTGTCCAGAAGGAAAATCGGTTTTAACGGTGCTGTCTACTGTATCGAACATTCAACATTACAGACCGCAAGTGTCTGCCTATGATTGAGCTCATAAAAAGTGCAAGAGTTCAGCATCTCAGTCGATAGGTTTCCGTCGACGGCTCTCATTGACTGGGGGACAAAAGAGTGCTTGATTCTGTTGAGCTTACACTGTGGGACTTGCATCCAAGCGTCTAAATAACTGTGCAACTGAATTGTACACGCGAGCCGAGGCCGTGTGTCCGCTCAGGGAGTGGGGAGTGTACCTCTTGTCCTACGCTGTAGGTGGAAACCTGCTCCGGCTCCATGTGGAGGAAGTCAACCTGGCCACTGAATAACAGGAAGCTCAGGAACAGCCCATGTTTGGTCACCTGCAAAACGGAAACATCTAAAAGCTAGGCTAACATCCAAAACTAGGCTACTGTAGACACAGGTATCAAAGACCACCGTTTTCAACAGTGGGACATTATATATTAGGCTGTGTTTATAAAATGCAGAGCTAATCACTTGACAGAAAGGGTCTACGGTTGCCATCTTAAAGTCTGCAATTATTATTAGCATTTTGTTAACTTATTTGCAACAGAATTTATATTTATACAATTATCTTTAAAAAAAAATGGTCCCAAGCAAAGGAAGTTCCCTTCACCTTTTTGATCTTGGCTTTGACCAGAAGGCCTGGCTGCAGGTTGGTGAGGTTCCAGCCGTGGGAAGCATCCGCAAATGTCCGGGCGAGGGTCGTCGGGTTAACAGAGAGACGCACTACTCTCCCTGAACCCTTTACCTCATCCAGTCTACATGTGACATTCTGGCCCACCTGCAGCTCTGGACACGAGAGAGAGAGAGAGAGAGAGAGAGAAAAGAGACACATGTAGATTGAGGTAACGACCAGACTTCCTTACATTATCCTCCATGGTTTTCTGTTTGTTGTTCGACCGTCACAGTGGAAAGGAACCCATTCCCGACATGAATGATGATTATTGCCTTGCCATACCTTCAGGGTTGTTGTGTAGGTCTTTGGCCGCCTGTTTAGGCAGGAAGGCTTTGGTTTCACCAATGCCGATATCCACCAGGTATCCATGGTCCTCCACGCTCTCCACACAGCCACTGAGCATCTAGCATTCAAACAATGAGGGATAATTCACATCCGTTAAACGCATTGCACTCAATGCAGTGTGCTGACACAATGCACCCATTTGGGTGCGACCACAGCGAAAAAAGGTATCGAAAAAATGCAAGTGCTAATCGATGACTAACTAACCATGCCAGATTTCAGCATGCCAGGGTGGAGTGCTTTGCTGAGTAGCTTGGGGTTGATTGACAGCTTGATGCTGAGAGAACCTCCCTTGGTGACGTCTATCTTGAGAACAACACACCTGACCAGCATGCCAGGGCGGAAGACCCGGTCTAGAGAACAGATCTCCTGTAGAGAACAAAACAGCAGGAGCGCGTAGCAATATGACAAGTGACCAATTGCATGAATTCAATCTACGGTTCATTCGTAATTCTGGTTTCTCTGTAATTCCAGCCTTGGTAGTAATCAAGCAGAATAATTACGCAAGAGAACCGGGGTGCACAGTCTACAAGCGACGACCACCTTTCCTTAAGACATTGAGGTTAAGAAATAAGAGTCCCACCTCTGTCCCCGGTGCACTGAGCTGCTCACTGAGCAGCTTGGTGTAGGCGTCAGAGATGTTCCTGATCAGCAGGAACCCCTGCAGTCCACAGGGAAGACTCATCACCACGTCGAAATTGGTCACCTCCTTCACGCAGGCCAGCATCAGCATACCCTCCTTGATATTCTGGAAAGGCAAAAACAGTTTTTTTTTAAACCAAGGGTTCAAACCCCAATGTGCAGTCTAACTGTAGGCATCATTGGGAAAGATTCCTAACCCCTACCGGCTTCTTAATGACATGTATATGAAGAAGAAGAAGAAGAAAATAAATCACTGTCGCTTTGGAGAAAAGAAAAGCTAAATGAATAAAGAACTAAGGTGAAGAACCAGGTGAGGTGGATCGTGGACAGATCAGAGGAAGACGGAGATAATGCCATGTCAGTGTCATACATTATGGACATTAAAAAGGAAACTGTGTACCTTTAGATGTAGAATTTCTACATATTTGGCTTGGTCATTGAGTGTCACTGGATCTGCAGTCTTTTTCTTCTTAGCGGTCTTGCTGTCATCTTTGGATGCTCCCTTTCTTTTCTTGGTCTCTGGTTGATCATGTGACTGGGGGTAAAATACAGGCTTGAATTTATGATATTCAGAAAATGTATGGGACATAGAAATCCCCTTAAATACAACATTTACAGAGTATAAAACTCTTGTTATACGATTCATCAAAGCCAGGTCAAAGACAATTGAAGTAAACAATTACCATACAAAACTGTTTGTTTGGATTACAATGAGTATGAAAAGTGTAAGTCTGGTAAGGTCAATTCTGAACCTGAAAGAGATTGTCCACTTCTCTCCTCTCTTCCACTGGTTTGCTCTCAGTCGACTTCTTATCGATTCCTCCACGAGGAAAGTCTTCCTCTGTCGATGCCATGTTTTTATAATATTCCAGTTCTCTGAAAAAACACAAAGACATCCCCACAACATAAGTGAGATCAAGTGAGTTGGGTGCATGAACCATGTTTAATATTGAATAAAAACCATGATGTGACACAATTATACAAGTAGCTGGACGTTCGGGACATAGTGAAATAACATCCAATCCATAATCTATTCTATTACATTAAAAGGGAACACTCCTTACAGGAACTGCTTCCTTCTCTATCAGGAGCCAATCAACCAGTGATGTCTGTATCGATGTATATTATTTTTCAATTCTCTGCTGCTGACGTTTGACAGCAGCTATTCTGATTATGACAGTGGATCTTTAATTAAAGATCACCTAGCGAACGTTTGTGCTTTTTAAAGTAGAGATTCCACAGGCAAAATAGTATCAAAACACAGGTGGCTACAGTCAGCCTTATAAAAGGTAGCCAGGGCCACTGGTAAAATTAGCTGAGACTGTATATTCACAGATGAATAAATTCAAATAAATTATACATTTAATGGTTGTGCCAGCAACAATTTAACACTAGAAACACACAAGGTAGCTCATATATTATAGCATTGCAACAAACCAAATAAAAGCCTATTCGCCTGACACAGTGCAGCTGTGATATCTATATGTCAGCAGTTACATACAAATATCAAAATAGCATGCAATTACAACTCATCATAATACAATCATAATCAGTATTCTTACAGTAGTAGTAAATCTCCGGTTCATTAGTATCCAAAACTCACGTGTAGATATATCTAGCGTGCCATATTTTTAACCCGGAAGCAGAACTCACGGGGGGAGTTTCAAATATTGTCCAATCAGCGCTGGGGTTGAATGATTGACGTGTTTGTTAACCAGTTGATGTGCAGAACCTTTGAGTGACATCGATGTAGCCCACACAGATCACTTCTCTTTCTATTTTGTGAAAGAAGGTTGGACTTCCTGTTGGATCTGTCTAGCATTGCGGCCACTGTTGAAGGACACTTGTCTCAATCCATACTCACAGTTAAAGGTAAGAGATGACACACTAATTAAGAAATGGCAGTATTGCAATTTAAATTCATGCTTTCATTCTGGGTATTATTGACACTCGCTCTTAATGCCTTTTATTTGAATTGTCTGTTTAGCTTTGAGCCACAATATTAGCCAGCAAGCTAGCTGTGGCTTTAAGCTAATCGTAACTAGCATATTACCAGAGCTCTGCTGTGTCTGAGTTAATGCAAGACGAATCAGAATATCTGTCGACTTTGCTACATAGTCATGTGAAGTATGCATACTGACTATATTCTTGAAAGAAGGCATTTGGCCGAGGTGAATGAGTAATGCAATGTCAGTTATATCACAGACACGGAGGGAACCAATGGCATGACCCTTTGCAACGCGAATGCATAACTAAATCCAAGACGAGGTTAACCGATAATAAGGATACTAAGTTATAAGGCTCTAAATGACAATCAACTCATTCAATCTACTCAATGCACTAGTTGAAGTTTAGAAAGGGCTCTGCTTCTTCCTGTCCTCTTGACTTACCAAATTTGGCTGTTAACTGAAACGTGAACCACCATCAATTCGTAGTTTTACGTCAAAGCTTCAGTGTTACTGGCACGTCAAATCTGCATCTCTGTATTGTGTCAACTATTTACCTTCACCTTGGTCTTTCCACACTTTCGTGTCTTCCTTAACATCTGTAACCCTCCTGTGTTTTCCAGGAGCATTTAAAACCTCAAAATGGGAGGACACGACGCCGGATCTCACCAATTCACTGGAATTGCCAAGTACTTCAATTCCTACACAATCACAGGAAGGAGAAATGTGAGTAGGCCCACGGTGTCTCACCTCATCATTTTTACATAGTCATTATTTAACTTCAAAAATGTAATCTGGGTAAGATTAAACAACTTGTTTAAATCGAAATTCATCATTGTGCGTCCAGAAGGGGAGTTCGCAGGGATAGCATTTGCTTTCCGTTAGCTGCTTCCATTGACTTGCAGAGTTACAGTAGCCTAGCTCCCATTCATGTGAGGGGAATACACTTTTAATTACTTTCCAAAGATTTCCAATGTTAAGGCTAATGCAATGCAAATGCTATCCCAGCGAACTCCCCTTCAGGACACACAATGATGCATTTGGAATTTAAACCGCTTTAAATCTGGGTAAGACAGGCAAACGCCAATTTACAGATATCTCGACGTATCCCTTTACTGCGGTTATTGTGATGTTAACATGCATCTCTCTTGTTCCTCCAGTGTGTATTGGCCACATATGCCACCATAGCATCCATTGTCCTCTTCTTCAAACTGAAGCCCAAGAAACAAGCCGCTGTCACAGACAAATAATTGTAAGGGATATATTCTTTTAATAATTGGCTCACAACTATGGTGTGTTCATATTGAGTTGATTCACCAGTATATATGGTTGCATCACTGATCCTTTCAATATCTTGGATAGGATTAGCTATTATATATTGGCATTATAAGCATTTTCCTGTTAACAAAATCTCATTGTATTCTGCAATCTGCAGATGTTATTAGTATACTGTTACATTTCTAAATAAGGTTTGTTTTTCACAAGTTACTTATGGGCCTTTTTTGCTCTTTCCAGGTTCCCATTTGACCATGGTCGATCATCGCTGAGTATGGAGGAGGCAGCATGATGCACTTGTAATAATAACTGTTTGTGTCCCATGTAAAAAAACAACAATAAACTATGTTTCAAAAATTATTAAAAACACTTTTATTTACAGTTAACAGTATAAAAGACACAATAATACAGAACAGCTATGAGTTGAATACAGCAGAACTCACGGCAGCAATTAAAAAAAAACATGGTCTAGCATTAGAATTGGCACTTTTTTTTAGGCATGTCTATTTGTCAACATTAGTTTGCGGCCTGCATCTTTTAAACCAGAACCCAAAATTAATGTCGGATCACGATGTTAAAGCCTTAATCTACTTCTCAAATTATCCCTCCGCCTCACTGCCACAGAGGGAGAACCGTGTCAATCAAATCAAATATCTGATTCGCTGTATTCATTTTATATAAAAGTTCTAGAAAGTTCTCGTCATGGATTGTAGGCTCCTGCAGCCAGGAGTAGATTCCTCCGTGTGAAGTGCAGGTGAATGACGGGTGTTGACTTGGTCATATAGGTCCCTAACAGGAGCTCCTGGGAGTTCTCCGGTAAATGGATGTGGCCGGTGGTCGCTGTGAAGTCATCTGTCTCAAGGTCATCAAAGGCTTTGAACGCGTCCCACAAGCGAACTGTGTTGTCCATGGACCCTGTGGAGAGGAAAATGTATCATTTATTAGTTTATCGGATGCTTATCGAACGTCTAAATGTGTGATTAACTGAATTTAGGAATTTCTCTGGTGAACCACCAGTATTGTCTCTGGATCCAAGTTGGTCCATATGAACTTATGTTGTCACACTTTCAGTGTTCAATCTTCAGAGCGATAATGAAATCCACCCACCAGAGGCAAGTATCTCCCCGTCCCTGCTGAACTTGAGGGAGTAGATGCTGTCTGTATGGCCCTTCAGATCTCCGATCATTATGCCGTGACCAATATCCCAGAGGAGTACCCTGCCGTCCGTAGCCCCCGACGCCATGAACTTCCCGTTGGGAGAGAAGGCCAGAGCATGGATAGGACCCTGTCGGACAAGAGAAACGCGTCAGACCGCCAAATGATTGAATATTCGTGTTCTTAAAGGTTTATATGCACGATGGAAGATTCACATTTCAATATAGAATGAGCAATTTTATTCTTCATAAAATGGGAAGGTTAGTCAGCAGTGCACCCAAACCCGTTATGTGTCTGTAGAAGAATAGCAGGGTTGTTGTTTTTTTCAGATTTCGAAGAATCTTAATTGTTCCACAGAAAATGTACATGGTAACAAATAATTCGAACAACCATTTTAATATTTACTGAATTTGATTAACATGAGTTATACGCAATATCATAACACTTAGATCAAAGTTACTGATCTATATATCTATTATCTATATCTGCATGATACTTTGTGATGACCGCGACAATTGATTCCATCTCAAACGGCAAGACACACTAAACTGGGTGCTGCAGAATGTGAACCAGAAGATCCGTGTTCTGGTGATTTACCTTATGACCGGTGAGGATGCGGACACAGTTCCCGGTGAGGATGTCCCAGAGACGGATGGTGCGGTCCGATGAGCCCGTTGCGACGTAGTTAGCGTTTGGGTGGAAGCGGGTGCAGGTGATGTCGGCCAGGTGGCCAGCAAACATACGCAGAGGCTGGTAGTGGTCAGTGGCCCAAAGGCTGTTGGAGAACAGAGACAATGAGTGCAGAGCAGCAGAAGTGCAGGTGTAGCTGTATAATGACTATGAAATATTGATATTTATAAATATATTTACAGATTTACATTTACAGATCAAGTCACATTTTATATTAAAATTTCAATAAAAAAATATATAAATTAATATAGGAATACAAATACATTTACAGATTATCTACACTATCTACTAGTGTTAACTACACTATCTACTCTTTACAATGGTTTTGTAAAATATTCACTTGCATGTTAAATGCATATGAAATTCTACGACAGCTTATCAAAATGACAGCTACAGGATTCTCACCGGGCAACCCGGTCATGTCCCCCAGAGATGAAGTAGTATCCATAGGGGGAGAACTGCGTGTCCCACACTGGATAATTGTGGCCTTTGTAGCCTACGAGACACGTGAACGTCTGCAGGCTCCACAATCTGACCGTTCCGTCCTCAGAGCAGGACAGCAGGTAGTTTCTAAGAAAAAGCACAAGGGGTGAACGAATGCAAATTTGATTTGCGTACAGAGAATATAGTTACGTTCAATGTGCTGTCAACGTTACGCATGTAAAATACTGTTCTATAAGCGGCAGGGCTGTCCTACCTGTCTGGGCTGAAGCTGATGCCGTACACGGGCCCACTGTGACCATGGAGGATCTTTGATTCGCTGGCCGTCTTCTCGTCCATGATCCTCTCCAACACGTCGTCGGATTCCTTGTCGATCAGACTCAAGTCTTCGAGGCACAAAGGAAAACAAGATGATCATGCTTTTAGTGTCAATACAATTGTCACAGTTGGGGCTGGGCAACAATTCAATATTATAATTTATCGTTATCTTATAATATTATATTTGTCGTTGAATGGTATTGTGTCGTCATGAAATGCAGATATCGACTTATCGGGATACTCTGTTTTTTAGTCTAAATTAATTATCATGAGAAGATATGCCCTTAAAATGATCAAATATGAGGTTTGAAACATCAGTGAGGAAGGAAAACTAGTTTTAGTTCAATACAATACTTTAAACTTCCATATACTTCAACATAATAACCCTCAGTTAGATTATTAAGAATGGTACTTTGAATTCATAAGCATATCATGATCACTTCGATATCGTGTAAAATTCCCCACAATGATCATGATATTTCATCTTTCCATATCAAGCCATCATAGTGGATGCATTCTTGGATTGGTAGCCCCCTTGGGAATCCAACCCTTAAATCTGACTACCGGGTGTGCTAAGACCGGACTGCATTATTAAAAGGAAAACAATGGTCGTCTAAAAGATTAGACCTATATAACACAATGTGCCTGCCTTCCTTCATATGACGAGGCTACCACGGCAGGTGAGGTTAAATAGGGTAGTACCTGCAGCGGACTTGACCCTGCGGAGCTTCTTGGGGGTGACGCTCCACACTCGTACAGTGGAATCAGCGTAGCCCCCCGCGATCAGGCTGGAGTCGTCTGTGAAGTCCACCGCTGTCAAACCCTTCAGAGCACAGGAGGAAAATAACAGTTCATATTTCACATACATGCTGAATACATTCATGAGCAAACATGAACACATTTGCCATTTTCTAACTATCGTACCCTATTCAGTACACATTTCTTCAGATGATTTTGTATGTTTACTTGTATGTTTACTTGATCAACCATGCACATTTCTTATTTATTAAACAAAAAATAGTTTTAAAGTGTTTTCATACTTATACTGCAAACGTAATGTTATCTTACAAGTTTGCCATGAGTTTGACTCATTTTCTGATTACAAGAAAACTGGTTACATCAGAAGAAATGGCCGTCCCTCTTAGGACATTCAAAATGCCATTTGTTATTCAACGTCTCAACTATGCAGCATACTATGCATTAGCATGTTGCTTGTGCTATTAGACTGGGGGCTTTACCTGGTACGCATTGAGGAAAGAGTAAAAGCAGATCGAAGGAAGGCTATCCCGTCCAAGGCGAACCCTCTTAGTGGCTTCCTTCATGTTCATGATCCTGTCAAGCTTGTCTGAATCCTTCAACTCTGGCAGCGGGATTCTGTGGATAAGACACACAGATACCATCATGTCCACCATCATGTTTGCAAACTAAAGACTTTGAGTCATCCATTTGCCATTAGAAGAAAGCATGAAGACAGTCTAAAGAGTATAACGCTCACCTGTTCTGTTGGGGTGCGTTGGGGTCCTGTTTCTTGCTCTTGTTGCCCATGCTGTCCTTCTTGGGCTTCTTCTTCTTGGGTTTCCCCTCCTCGTTCTCCGCCTCCTCGTCCTCATCGTCCAGCGGAACCTCTATCTCCGGTTCTTTCAGCAACCCGTAAAACACCTACGGGGGGGAGGGGGAGCGGAAAGAAACCATGATGAGATGATGTGATCGAAATCGTACACAAAACATGCCAGTGGAATTAGTCAGCTGCATTCATGTACATACGTTTCATGTGTTCATAAAGAAACGGTACACATCGGTGCGTCAAAAAAGTTACGTTAAGTTGCCGTTTTCTACCATAGTGAGGGACACTTCTTCACCAGTGGACTTTCTTACCTATCAAAGTGTTCCTGTGCATGCAGCACAGTGTCTAGATATAAACGTGCATATGTTGAGGGAGCAACTGAACAACGCAGGCAAACCAACCAAGCCTACCTTTGCCTTGTTGGCCTCTCGCTTGGCCTCGCCAGCGAGGCTGCCGGACATGGCGTCGATCTGGCTCTTGCTGCGCGGCATGCCATCGAAGATGTCGATGTAAAGGTGCTCCTGAATAATGTTCCAGATCTGGTTGTTTTGTCGCTCCTGCAAGTGCCTCTTCAGGAGCTGATAGGAGTCTCGAGAGATGCGCAGGACAAACTTGCTGGTGCGGAAGTCCAGCAGGGTCTCGTTGCCCCTCATGTGCTCCTTCTTCGATAGGCCGGACAAGATGCGCAGGTCATCAGCATAGTAACACTCCTGGTCCCCGCAGAACCTAGATTAATACGAAAGCATGATCAGTTATTATTCTGGAATATATTGGAAATCTATAGAGTGGAAATAAATAAGGTCAGGACACTTCTCAGGAAACTTACTTTTCAAAGAAAGCTTTGGATTGACATTCGTGATTATTGTAGACGAGTTCGAGGTACATGTGGACGAAGAGCGGGTAAAAGACCTGGGAAAGTTCTGCCCTGTGGCAGTCCAGAACGGATTCTATGAATTTCTTCAGGCCACTGTAGTAGACGTCGTACAGAGCCGGGTCCCCCTGCTGGCTATAGGCCGACAGTACAACGTTGACATCTGGTCGATCATCCCCAGCTCCAACTGAAAGTGTAAACAAAGCACATGTATAACATTACATAGTCACATTACAGAATCGGTGCAAACTCTTATATGTCATATTAGCTATTACAATTCAATAAATGACAATTTGGCCATAATCTTTCTGCAAAGCAAAAATGAATGGGTCATGGATAAACTGGGCGAAATAAGTTCAAAATTATAACGCACTTAGGTTCATGTCTTAATTGTGCAATAGTACCAATTGACCAAAAACCAAAGAACAATACGCATCTCAAGTATTTTAAACGAGGATATTAGGGGACATAGCACGGAACTACTGGAGACCTTTGGATGGCGCCTGAGCTGCAACAGCGGTAACGGCGGCCGATGCGATGGACACCCGGCTGAGAAGAGCGCTTGCCTCGCCACCCCCCGTGTCCTTATTCCCTGCACCCAAACCTATACCGGAAGACTCGGAACCTTTCTGGTCTTCTGATTCTTCCGATAAGCCCGCTTCTCGACGCAAAATTTCGACTGACTCTGACAAGTTGTTTTTCCTGAGAAATTGCAAGACCGCAAGTAGCGTCTGCTGTTCCTCCGTTGTTCCGGGCGGTTTGACACCACCGCCGGACGAAGTGGTGCCGGGGGATACAGAAAGTGGTCTCCCATCGTTTGAGCTGTTATTTCTAGAACCATCGTTTGATGTTTCTGATTTAATCTCTTTTTCTTCCTCCGTATCAACCTGACCACTTTGTACGGCCGCCATCTTTTAAATGAACTGCGCATGTGCAGAATAAATGAGACGAACGCGACAATGCAAAACCAGACCATCCGATTGGCTGTTACGAATCTTTTGTTGCAGTGTCGTGGAATCTGAATGGCGAATGTAACCTTTTAAACAAAGTTAAATCCTTTATTTTCAACCCCTTATTAAAAAAACCTTACTTTCGAATTGCAACATTTACAGAGAAATGTTGCGGTGTTTGCAAAGCCCTTTCAATGTCCACTTCTACTGATGCAATATATATACATTTTCTCATGCGATACGTATTGTATCCTGCCAGATGGTGGCACTTCAGTCAAAGCTGAACATTCGTCGTATGGAATCTCACAACAATCTAATTTAATGGCCATTGTTATTAATACAAAATGATTAAATCAACGCTACTCTATAAAAACACAATTCACACAAGAGATAAACTTTGGAAAGAGGAATACTTATTTAAAGTAAAAACAAGTGGTGGATTTTATTCTTCATGGTCTTCAGTGTCATCAACACTAAAAAGTTACAGAAGGCAGCAGTTTACAATTTAACAATTTAGCAAACCTACATCCTTTATAACAAGAATAGATTTGGGCGAGTGGAGTACATTTATAAAGGTAGAGGTAAAATAGAATGTGTCTTATTTGTCTGTGAGTCAATAGATCTGCCAATTAACGCTTGTGAAGGCCTGAAATTCTTACAATTATTGATTGAAGATTAGGGCCAACGGGGTATTGCTTAAGTCCACCTGCTTCCCAATCAGAGTCAATGCAGATGTCTGTAATTGTACATATGACAAAAAACTGCTGAAAATGTAAGGTTCAATTTAGAGAAGTAATTTGTTATTGGGATAGCACATGTGCATTACAATGGTATTAATGGGTCTGAGAGGCACAGCATATAAGTAATAATGAAACCGAGAGATAACATCAAGCAGGCTGGTGCGAATTGAATTGTTCATTAGGCCACTACATTATCTACACTACACAGCTTTACAGCTATAAACCCAACACAACTGCTTGTTGAAATAGAGCCAACCATTCTCGCCTGTCTTCTGCTAAGTCTGTATGATTTGCTCAAGGCTGCATTCGAAAAAAAACTAATTAAATAAATAAATAACATTAATTAAATTTCCCCAAACAGATTTCCTCAACCTGGAGACGTCGAGGGTCCAATTACCAAGCACACTGTTATTTATGTAACCCT
Source organism: Trachyrincus murrayi (assembly GCA_900323305.1). NCBI lineage: Eukaryota > Metazoa > Chordata > Actinopteri > Gadiformes > Macrouridae > Trachyrincus > Trachyrincus murrayi. The sequence goes on from OOFB01037910.1 coordinate 79,385, forward strand.
TGTGATTGCAGCCAATAGAGCAACTAAACCAAGTGTTTTCATGACTATCCTCTAGTGTGAAAGTGATGTTGCTTCATTGCACCTATATGATTGGCTGCATTGTCCCTTTAATCCTATTCAAAGGCTTTGCTGTGATAACGACAAATGGCTGATAAGAGGCATCCTCAGGCCCTTCCCTCCATCCTCCATTCTTTGACACTTCCATGATAAGATCCTTAATTCCCAGTGGTGGGTGTCGTCAGAGGTAAGTCTCTCTGCTCTCTCTCCTCCTCCTCCTACTCCTCCTCCTCCTGTTGTCACTTTGTCTCTCAAGGAGAACTTGGGCGTGGTTCCACACCTCAAGAAAAATGGTATCCAAATCTGTGCATAACGTATTGATATATGCATTCTGTATTTTGCTGAGGGGAAATGTATTTATGCAGGTCTTAATCACGGTTGGCATCTAAGAAGATTCAATTCAACTGAGGCATCAGATGGGCTTAGGTGTGAGCAGTTTTGTGTTGTGTCTCTGTGTGCTGGATGTTGCTATATTGTTGGCCTGCTATTATTATTTTAAGTAAATACAACCTTTTGCTGTCAGTTATTAAATTACAGTGCCAGTGTTCTTCTATACACATGGTATTTATTTGACTGATTGTTTTACTAGTGTTCTAAACGTTATTTATCGTTATTTAGCGCCTTTTAAAGCATGACACCCAGTATGGTGCATGCCTGCACATTTAGCAGCGTTCTAATTGGTTGTCCTACAAGACTGCTGGATCAGGACTGAACTCTCCTCTTGGATGGCTAACGGTGAGACACAACAGCCAAAGTCTCCACTGGGATCTGCAGTTTAAATAATTCATGAGCTGAAAATCACAGATGAAGCGGAAAATGGCCAAAGAGACAGTTGAGGGGGGAGAGAGAAAGAGAGAGAAATTGGTAGGGAGACGAAAAAATAATGAAGATCAATGGGGAATATTCAGAGAGAGAGAGAGAGAGAGAGAGAGAGATCGAACGAGCGAGCGATAGAGAGATAGAGAGGATTAGGTGATGCAGGTAAGATGGGTGTTGGTGGGGTGGGTTGGTGGGTGGTTGGGTGGGTGCTGTTAAGACAGCAGAGTGGAAGAAAGAAAAAAAAATGCCCTAGCTTAATTGAGATTGGAGATAGGGGATGGGGAGGGGATGAACGACAAACGGAGAGAGACACTGTGAGAAGAGATGGAAGAAGGTGTGAGGAGGAGAGAGGTGTAAATGGGGAGATAAATCATCCTGAAAGTGGGACTGCAAGTGAACCAAAGCAGGTAGAGAAAGGTCGAAAAATCCGCAGAGAGGACGCAGTATAGACTGAATAAATATGCATGCATGTAGTTGTGTTAGTGACAACAGAACGGGAGAAGTGTGACGTGGGGGGGAGGGGAGGGTGTGTGTGTGTGTGTGTGTGTGTGGGGGGGGGGGGGGGGGGGGGGGTGGGGGGGGGGATGTGTGTGTGGGGGAGGGGGAGAGAGAGACCCTCCATCAACAGCCATTAAGAAGGAGCAGAGAGAGAGAGAGAATTCTCATCTCCCTTCCCCTAAAGTCGCACCCTGTTAGAAGTGACACAGATTCAAAAACAGCCACACAGTCAAGTAGTATATTGGCTAGTCGGGTGGGTAAACCTTCTAGAATGTTTGGGGGAACCACGAAAACTCAATCGAAATGCATTCTAAATGCTACCTGGGTGGGGAAATGCATAAGGAAGAACTAGAAATAATGCATTGGCTTGTCATGTTTTCCAAAGATTCTAGGTTTACCCACCCAACTAACCAATATGGCCGCTAGGTGAATAAGGTCTACAGAGCCTCCATGGCGGCCTGGAAAGCCACATCACATTCTAATGAGAACTCTAAAACCCCAAAACCTTTCCTGGGATGGAGGAGGGGGCAGTTAAGAGATTAGACGAGTTAGCAAAATTGGAAGAGGTTATGTGGATATTAGATATTGCGTTACATCACCACAGCCGTAGAGCTAACTCTGAGTCCCACACAAGACTGATCATGCCTGCTGCCCTGGCTCCCCAGTAATATGTGTCCCTCCCTGACTTCTCTTATCCTGCCTGTGGGAGGTACTCTGTGCGTGTGCGTGCGCGTGTGCGTGCTTGCGTGTGTGTGTGCGTGCAGGCTTGTCGGGGCCTTTTGCCTAGTCATGTGTGATAATGGGTGTGAAAGCAAGGCTGAGGGATTTCAGATCCCCATGTTCGGAGGAG
>OOFB01037912.1:5407-20764 GCA_900323305.1 Trachyrincus murrayi
ACATTTACACTTAGGGCATTTAACGTGTTGTTTAAAACTTTATTCCAGTGTAATTCATAGTCCTGAACATGTTTAACATCTTATTCCAGTGTAATTCATAGTCTGAACATGTTGAAAGCCTTATTCCAGTGTAATACATAGTCTGAACATGTTTAAAGCCCTATTCCAGTGTAATACATAGTCTGAACATGTTGTTTAAAGCCCTATTCCAGTGTAATACATAGTCTGAACGTGTTGTTTAAAGCCCTATTCCAGTGTAATACATAGTCTGAATATGTTGTTTAAAGCCCTATTCCAATGTAATACATAGTCTGAACATGTTGTTTAAAGCCTTATTCCAGTGTAATACATAGTCTGAATATGTTGTTTAAAGCCCTATTCCAGTGTAATACATAGTCTGAACGTGTTGTTTAAAGCCCTATTCCAGTGTAATACATAGTCTGAACATGTTTAAAGCCCTATTCCAGTATAATATGTAGTCTGCACATGTTTAAAGCCCTATGCCAGTGTAATACATAGTCTACTATGTGTCTACTCTCTTTCAGGCAGCCCTTATTCAGAGGTTCTTCGATCACGTTCTGGAGACCAAGCCCAACATCTTTGTGACGTACAATGGAGACTTCTTTGATTGGTGAGCTAAACTCCCCAGGTGCTTATAGACAAAGGGAGAGTATGAATGGACAATAAAGAATATAAATATTATAAATATAAAGTGCAGGTGTGCTGAAGAATATGTACATTAAATGTAGGTAATGTACATTGAATGTACAAGTCCCCTCCCTTTCTCCTTAATAAAATGACCACCCTGTAAGCGTACTTTACTGTATGTTATATATTTTATGTTATTTTATATCTCCATTTTATTTCATATTGTACATTTTTATATTTGTTACGTAGTTGACCCATGCATTGTCACATCTTATATATAAAACACTGGCTGTCTGTATCATTACATCTCATACCACACTTTACAGTCTTCTGTATATTTTCCCGCCTCCTCTCATACCTCACACCTTATGTATGTTTCCCCTCTAATGGTTCCCCTCTGCAGGCCCTTTGTGGAGACCCGGGCAGGGCAGCACGGCCTCACTATGTACAAGGAGATCGGCTTCCAGAAGGACAACCAGGGGGAGTACAAGTCTAGCCAGGCCATCCACATGGACTGTCTCAGGTCTGCTCTCCGCCAACACCGTACCAATGCCCACGATCATCATATCATACTATATCGACCAGGGCTGCACAATGTGTGGAAGCATGTGCTCTGCAATAAACTGAAACAAAAATGAAAGGGTGCTTTTAAAATGTCATCTGCCGCCAATGAAGAATAGACTAAAAAGAGCCGATAATTTGACCTGCGCGGGGCGTTGTTTTTCCTCACTGATACGTGATTCTGCTATAGGACACACAGAGATTTAAAAAAGATTCAGATGTTGCCAGCCTAACATCCTCATTATGTGTTTGTAATGGAAATGAATATTTCAAAATGGTGCGCATTGTGCGCTCCTCCTCGTATAGACGTACAGGTGTGTGTGTTGAACTGTATTTCTGTCCACCAGGTGGGTAAAGAGAGACAGCTACCTGCCGGTGGGAAGCCATAACCTGAAGGCAGCAGCTAAAGCCAAGCTGAGCTACGACCCCGTGGAGCTGGACCCTGAGGAGATGTGCCGCATGGCTACCGAGGAGCCACAGGTATGCACGCTAGGGCTGAACCATATGGTCAAAAAATCATGTTGAGATTATTTTGACAGTTACTGTGATTGCGATATGATTCACTATTAGTGGGACTTATCATTTTTGCATCACAATTTCCATTCGCACTGAAAAAAAAATAATATTCATATTTCAATGTTAATTCATGTTTCAATGCCTTACTTTTTCCATTGAGTTTAGCCCCAATTGTTGCAGCTTTTTGCTCGCTCCATGTTCTTAACAGTACTGTAACTGCGTTGTTGACTACTGCAATATTGGTTAATGCATTTTTTATTTGTGGGTCGTGACTTAATGACTAATGACATGAATGTGGGTCTGGACCAGTTGAGAACCACTGGTCTAATGACACATGTGGGTCCTGAGGCTGGACCAGTTGAGAACCACTGGTCTAATGACACATGTGGGTCCTGAGGCTGGACCAGTTGAGAACCACTGATCTAATGACACATGTGGGTCCTGAGGCTGGACCAGTTGAGAACCACTGGTCTAGATGCTGGTTTTCATTTGACGGGTGTTTCTTTGTCTCAACAGACTTTAGCCACTTACTCTGTGTCGGACGCCGTGGCCACATATTACCTCTACATGAAATACGTTCACCCCTTTATCTTTGCCCTGTGCACCATCATCCCTATGGAGCCGGACGAGGTTGGTCATAGATGTACTCAAATATTGAAACTATTTACATCTGTGCATTGTGGCCCCTATTGCTCTCCTAGCCAACCCTGGAAGGGCGGATCCCTCTTCTGTGTTCCTTCTCGAGGTTTCCTTCCTCTGGGTTTTTCCTGGTCCTTTAGAGGGCTTAGTGTTCGGAAGTGTCTTATAATGTGGGCTTGTAAAGCCCTTTAAGACATGTAACTGTGGTTTAAGGGTTACACAAATTAAATGGACTTGATTTGATTATTATGTAGAGTTTAGTTTTACTTGCAGCCATTCTCTCCTTGCTGACTTGTGGTGTTTGTACTCTGATGTCCATCCTTGGTTTGTGGTTTGTGCAGGTGCTGCGTAAGGGTTCTGGGACCCTGTGTGAGGCCCTGCTCATGGTCCAGGCCTTCCACGCCAACATCGTGTTCCCCAACAAGCAGGAGCAGGTGTTCAACAAGATGACGGACGACGGCCACGTCCTGGACTCTGAGACCTACGTCGGGGGCCACGTGGAGGCCCTGGAGTCGGGGGTGTTTCGTAGCGACATTCCCTGCCGTTTCAAAATGGTGTGGTCCCTTATTGGTGGTTCTCTGTTGAGGGAGCGCAGTTTTTATTTGACCCCCATGTGTGTCACACACGTTTTAAGATAAAAATGGTTCGCTATTAATCCCAGGGTGTCACAGCAGAAAGTACTGGACAGTAGTAGAATTTGAAAAAGATAAAGTACAGAAACGAAATACATAAAATATATCTATATACACAATATGAGTAGTAGCAATGTAAATGCAAAAAAATAGTTGAGGTAGACATTATTGACAACATTACTGAAACTATGCATGATTGTGTTTTGTGTGCTGACAGAACCCGGCTGCATTCGACTTCTTGTATCAACAAGTGGAGAAAACAATACGGCATGCCATCGAGGAAGAGGAGAAGATACCCCTGGAGGAGGTCACCAATTTTAACGAGGTCAGTTACATTTTTATTATCTTTTACTCATTATTATTATGATGATTATTATTATTATTATTAGCATTGGTGCTGCTGTTCTCAAAGATTGGCCTGTTTTTTTATTTGATCATAACCCCTTTTATCAAATGTTTAACATTATTTTATATTATTAATTATTCCCATTACTTATTGCCATTTAATTTATTTTCTTTCAATTCATTTCATTGTTCTTCTGCATACTCATTTCCTGTATTTTTCTTTTCACTTAAAGCACATTTCATTTTATTGTTCAAATTGTATTATGTCGTTTAGTTATTATTAGTGTATGCTTTTACCGCGTCAGCTACATGTATATTGAATTGAATTAATCCACGCTCCATGTCCAGGTGTGCGATGACATCAAGGCCAAGCTGGTCTCTCTGAAGGAGGTGCCCAACAGGCTCGAATGCCCCCTCATCTACCATCTGGACGTGGGCGCCATGTACCCAAACATCATCCTCACCAACCGCCTGCAGGTAACGCAGCCCTCAGAGTATACATGATGCATGTATACTCGTATGTCAGTTATTGTTTATTGTTGTTGTTGTTGTTTCACTTGCTGTTGCATTGCTGTTTTGCACAAAATGCACTCTATAAATAAAGTTTAATTTGATGTATAGTGTATATTAATGCTATCCTGGAGGGCAGGATGCTCTAGTGGTGAGGGGGCGAAATGTTCTGGGTTCGAACCCCAGCATCCGTGAGAAAAGACCCTAACCCCTACCCCCCCATACCTGCTTCTTAATGACACGCATCTACAAATTCACTGCAAGTCGCTTCGGATGAAAGCAGCTGCTAAATGACTAAATGATGAACATGTAAACGCCCTTCACAGCCGTATGCGATGGTGGACGAGGCTATCTGCGCTGCCTGCGACTTCAACAAGCCTGGAGCCAACTGCCAGAGGAAGATGTCGTGGCAGTGGAGAGGAGAGATCAGTAAGAAACACCTTCATCTAGCATGGGACCTCAATGACATTGAAAATGTATTTTTCAAGAGTTCCCTGGTCTCTGAACTGGGTAATAACTGGGTAATAAATGGGATGATAATGATGATACAAATAGGTATTTGTAAAGCACCTTCCCAGAACAGGTTACAAAGTAAAAATAAGATAATAAAATATACAAATAATACTAAATACTAAAATGATAGACAGGATGCAGTAGGATAAAAGCCATTTTATAAAAATGAGTCTTAAAGGGGAACCGTGGCGCGTGGCTATTTTCTAGTATAAGAGAGTACTTCTTCATACGCAAGAGCATCCCGGACACATGACGCCAATGGTTGATCACAATCACAAGTAGTAGTAGTAGTACTCTTATATATTTTTTTTTTAAAGGGGAAAAGAACATGGGGAGTTAAGGTACTGGTTGAGCAACCTTAATCATAAACGCCACATAATAATGGGCTAGTGTGTAAAATGTCTAATCTTCTCTCTCTCCCTCCAGTGCCTGCAAGCCGTAGTGAGTTCCACCGCATCCAGCAGCAGCTGGAGTCTGAGAAGTTCCCTCCGTTCTTCCCCAACGGACCGCCCCGCGCCTTCCACTCGCTCAACCGCGAGGACCAGGCCAAGCACGAGAAGAAACGCCTCGCAGGTGAGCAAGGCGCCGCCTGGGAGTGTATAAAATATACAAGTCTGAACTATTGAGGCATAGAAATTGCACAGTATGGGAGTCGGATGGCAGGTGGGTGGTAGGAGTGCCAAATGGGCAGACATAATGGTAGCATTAACAAGTCTTCTCAGTTGTGGTATCTCTACAGTGTGCAGTGACTGTCTATTCTACCCCTGTAATAAGAAGGGTCTTGGAGTTGTGTTCTCTAACCACCGGCTCCATGTCCTCTCTCTGTGTGTCAGACTACTGTAAGAAGGGTCTTGGAGTTGTGTTCTCTAACCACCGGCTCCATGTCCTCTCTCTGTGTGTCAGACTACTGTAAGAAGGGTCTTGGAGTTGTGTTCTCTAACCACCGGCTCCATGTCCTCTCTCTGTGTGTCAGACTACTGTAAGAAGGCCTACAAGAAGGTGCATCACACGCGGCTGGAGCAGAGGGTGACCACCGTGTGCCAGAGGGAGAACTCCTTCTACGTGGACACGGTCCGCGCCTTCAGGGACCGGCGATACGAGTTCAAGGGCCTGCACAAGGTGATCACTTCAGCTGCTTTGTTTGCATGAAAGAACAACACGTTTTCATGTTGCCAAAGCATAACGGATAGCAAAATAATATCAATGACACACAGAATCATTCACTCTAAGAGATGGTTTATCTAATTTTGTGAAACATTTAAATTGCTAATTGCTTGTGTACCAATGTCTAAAGGTGCTAGCACACTGCCACAACAAAGACCAACACCCGAATATCGAATGTTGGCCCAAGTTGGCCAATGGCAATTCACCAACACCTACGGGTCTGGCATTCTGGCACTATATTGGTGTTTGTTGGGGCAAGCCATTCAGATTCAACCACAGTCCAAGGTCTAACACAGGTTTTTATTTTCAGTCCAATAACAAATCAAGAGGCGCCGGATCTACTGCCAAAAGAACTCCAAAGCTTGCGGTCTCTACTTGATCTAATGATAAACACAGAGCCGCTGGCATATCGCCGGACTCAAACATCGGCGCCTCTCTCCTTTTCAGGGTCTGTTGCAATCGTCTGCTTGGGACCCAGTCTCACTGCAAGAGAAGCTTTAAAGCCTTTAAATAACTTGAACAATAGTCATGCTCAGCTCTGGCAGCTGCGTCTTGTGCTGTCTGACAGCCAACGCTATCTACGGCTCCACTACCATCAGAACTTATTCTCATTGTGTTTGTTTTTTTACACTTTAGAATTACACGTCTCATCCTCTTGCCCTCCCTGTCACAACACAAGTGGGCTGAACAACAAAACAAACCAAACCTGTATTTGCTCTTAAGGTTTGTGTTTGTCACATCCCAGGTGTGGAAGAAGAAGCTGTCGTCAGCCCTGGACAACGGAGACGCAGCTGAGGCGAAGCGCTGCAAGAACATGGAGATCCTGTACGACTCTCTGCAGCTGGCCCACAAGTGTATCCTCAACTCCTTCTATGGCTACGTCATGAGGAAGGGGTACGAGACACTCATCTCCCAGAATCCCCTTCACCAGGACAGGCGCTACAAGCAGGGAGATGGAGGATTGTTGTAGTTGGGATTCAGATTTCAGTGCTTTATTCATCCCGATGGAAAATTGCTCTGCTCAAGATGGCAATATAATAATAAAAAATAGAGAATAGAAATAAAGTAAAAAATATATAAACACAACAATACCTTAGGGCAATACAAATATGAAATACAGAAAAATATGCATATGTACACAAAAATATACATCAAATATCCATAAGGTAACCAAAGTGGCTCAAATGCTGGGATAGCTTTATAGAGTTTGATGGCCCAGTATGTACAGAAGCTGATGATGTGCTGGGTCCCCTCAGGGCTCGGTGGTACTCCATGGAGATGGCTGGCATCGTGTGTTTTACTGGAGCCAACATCATCACCCAGGCCAGGGAGCTCATTGAGCAGATAGGGTGAGTACCATGACCATATGATACCATGACCAAGGTCTCTCTCTCTCTCTCTCTCTCTCTCTGTCTCTGTGTCTCTCTCTCTCTCCCCCTTGTTTCTTGTTCCTTGTTTCTTGTTTTCTTTCTTAATCTCTGTAGTATTTTGCCATTTGTATTTAGTTCTGTTAGTTTATAGTTTATATTTAGTTTGTTAAAAGGACACACTCCCAGGTCACAAACCTCTCCCTCATCCCGCCAAACATTTCAAAAAAATCAGATAGTGGGTGTAGACATGCTGAATTGAATCTCGTTAATCTTAAACATACAGTAGATTCGCATTTTGTTTTCTTTAATTACATTTCCCCTTTTTCCCCGCTCTCTGTGAACCAGACGCCCCCTTGAGCTGGACACGGACGGTATTTGGTGCGTGCTGCCCAACACCTTCCCCGAGAACTTTGTGGTGAAGACGAGCAACGAGAAGAAGCCCAAGGTGACCATCTCCTACCCAGGGGCCATGCTCAACATCCTGGTGAAGGAGGGCTTCACCAACGACCAGTACCAGGAGCTGGTGGACCCCGCCACCCTCACCTACGTCACCCGCGCAGAGAACAGCATCTTCTTCGAGGTGGACGGGCCCTACCTGGCCATGATCCTGCCCGCCTCCAAGGAGGAGGGAAAGAAGCTGAAGAAAAGGTATGAGACGCAATATGTGGAATATTGATGCTACTCCTATATGTCTTGTTTATTTCATAATGTTACAAATACGTTTGCTATTTAGTCATTTAAGCAGACACTCTTATTCAAAGCGGCATTTTTGTCGATGCATGTCATCGACATGAGGGTGATGTTATGTGTTCAGGTACTTTGTGTTGTGATTGTGATGAGCGTGGGGACATGAGGGTGATGTTATGTGTTCAGGTACTCTGTGTTGTGATTGTGATGAGCGTGGGGACATGAGGGTGATGTTATGTGTTCAGGTACTCTGTGTTGTGATTGTGATGAGCGTGGGGACATGAGGGTGATGTTATGTGTTCAGGTACTCTGTGTTGTGATTGTGATGAGCGTGGGGACATGAGGGTGATGTTATGTGTTCAGGTACTCTGTGTTGTGATTGTGATGAGCGTGGGGACATGAGGGTGATGTTATGTGTTCAGGTACTCTGTGTTGTGATTGCGATGAGCGTGGGGACATGAGGGTGATGTTAATGTCTGGTCTTCAGGTACGCGGTGTTCAACGAGGATGGCTCCCTGGCAGAGCTGAAGGGCTTCGAGGTGAAGAGGAGAGGGGAGCTCCAGCTCATCAAGATCTTCCAGTCCTCCGTGTTCGAGGCGTTCCTCAAGGGCACCACCCTGGACGAGGTGTACGCCTCCGTGGCCAAGGTGGCGGACTACTGGCTGGACGTTCTCTACAGCAAGGTAGTGCTACGATCCAAAAAAATATAACATTCATATTTTTTTTTATTGCTACTACTGTCCTGTACTTTCTGCTGTGACACCTGCATTTCTCGTCTGGGATATATAAAGTACATATCGTATCTTATCTCGTTGTCCTGCAGGCTCTTCTTATCTTATCTTATCTTGTCAGGCCGCCAACATGCCGGACGCGGAGCTGTTTGAGCTGATCTCTGAGAACCGCTCCATGTCCCGGCGGCTGGAGGACTACGGAGAGCAGAAGTCCACGTCCATCAGCACCGCCAAGCGTCTGGCCGAGTTCCTGGGAGACCAGATGGTGAAGGACGCCGGGCTGAGCTGTCGCTACGTCATCTCCAGGAAGCCAGAGGGCTCCCCGGTCACTGAGAGGTAGAGGTCAAGGGTCAAAACTAGGGGGTTTTGTTGTGTTTTTAATATTTGTGTTGAAAAGATTTGTATTCATAGTTATATTGTCGGTGTTAAACCCTTTGTGTAACATTGAAACTACTATTAACTAATCATAACAATAGTAATCGATGATAATAATAATAATAAACGATAATAATCGTTCAACCGGATAACATCTGTAGCCTGGTTACTCCGCCTAACCGGGTTTCCCTGTGCATGTAAATGTAGTGACTTGTATCTCCGTGTCCATCAGAGCCATCCCCCTGGCCATCTTCCAGGCGGAGCCCAGCGTCAAGAAGCACTTCCTGAGGAAGTGGCTCAGGATGCCTGGCCTGCACGACTTGGACATCCGCTCTGTAAGCCATCAGCCACGCTTGACTTGATCTGCTCCTTAGATTTGCATCTGTTCTTTACTCTTGCATTCTGTATCTTATTATAAGCGTCTTGAGTATTTAGAAAAGCGCTATATAAATGCATGATTATTCAATAAAATATGTTGTATTATTGTTATTATTGATTCTCAATGGAATTCTCTGGAAATTGAAAATACGGTCGTTTAGTTTATTTTGTGCAGTAGTTCTGGCACGCCGCAAAATATACAAAATCATATCTCTAAAACTCCCCAAGTAGTTTCAGCACTCAGGGATTCATTCCTCGGTTGCTTTATTTTGCCTTATTGTCTTATTTTGTCCAGATCCTGGACTGGAGCTACTACATCGAGAGGCTGGGCAGCGCCATTCAGAAAATCATCACCATCCCAGCAGCTCTGCAACAGGTGACCTCAAACCAGCGGTTCCCAACCTGTGGGTCGTGACCCCACTTGGGTTTGCCTGATACGTATGATATATTGGGTCACAGGAGATGCTGAATTATGAGCTATAGATATTTGATTTTTGATGAACAGACAAAGCATTTAAAGGTCTCATAAAGGTCTTATACATACAGACTGTCAGTGTGCATATGTTCACTGGGACATTGATATTGGCAGATGTTGCTTGGGTTAAAACGTGCAGGGAAGCAGACAGATTCACAAGACCCCTAAAAATGGGGTCACAGGTCAAAAGTGGTTGGGTACCCCTGCCTTAAACACAGTAGTATCCAGATGGAGCAGATCAGACCCACCTACATTTGAATGTAATAATCATGTTGTTTATCTTGTGTTCACCAGGTGAAGAACCCGGTTCCCAGGGTGCGTCACCCAGACTGGCTCCACAAGAAGCTCCTGGAGAAGAACGACATCTACAAGCAGAAGAAGATCAGTGAGCTGTTCACCAGCGAGGGCAAGAGACAGGTCGGTTACCTAGCAACGGTCAGCGGTGTCACATACTCAATACACCAAGAACAATCACCATAGAAAATAGTAAATATAAAATACAAAGTAACTTGTAAACGTCTGTCTACCTCTCTGTGTCTCTCTGTCTGTCTCTCTATGTCTCTCTCTCTGTCTCTATCTGTCTCTATCTCTGTCTGTCTGTCTGTCTCTCTCTGTCTCTGTGTGTGTGTGTCTCTGTCCCCCTCCACCTCTCAGGTGGCCCACCAGCCCCTGGAGGCCGGCCAGGCAGCAGACATGGAGGACTTTGGGCGACCACCCAGACCCCTGCTGCCCGCTGTGCCCATCAGCACCAAGCGGAAGTGGGCGTCCCAGGGGGCGGAGAGCCAGGTGGAGTCCCAGGACATGGAGCTCACCCAGTCCTGGAGGGAGATCCTGGGGGCTCCGCCCCCACAGGGCATCACTCAGGTGAGCTCAAACGGAAAGAAAAAATTATATTAGTATTATTTATTAGTTCTAGTAGTAGATATGCTGTAAGATTAGATGGAGTAATGTATAATGTGTAGTGGTGGGATTCACCAGAGGCCCCACGATGCGATATTATGATACTTAAGTCACGATACGATATTATTGCGATTTTAAATATTTTGCGATAACATATATTGTGATGTATTACCTTTTTTCAACTGCAAATTATGTCCCCAAAGGAAAACTTTGTCAACATCTGTTTTATCTAATAATGATAATATTATTCTTCCCCTCTCTCTGTCCCTCCCCCTCTCCCCCTCATTCTCTCTCCCCCTCCCTCTCTGTCTCTGCAGGAGGAGCGTCTGGTGTGGCTACGCTACCACAAGAAGAAGTGGGAGCTGCAGCTGAAGCAGAGGAAGGAGAGGAAGAAGAGGAGGAGGCTGGTGGATGGGGGTGCCCAGCCCGTGGGGGGAGGGCTGATCCGGGACGGACCCTCCACGGGCCTGGGGGGCTTCTTGCGCAAGACCGCCCGCAGCATCCTGGACATGCCCTGGCAGATTGTACAGGTGGAGAACAGCAGTGTTTAAAACCATGTTACACCACCCGGTTAGACAAGCTAGCATGGCCAGGCCGTGTGTCTTTCGGTGCTAGTAGCCCTAAACCTAACCTTTTTTTGTAGCTTTTACTCTTTATTTCACACTTTATTTCAATTACTGTCCTGTACTTTCTGCTGTGACACCCACATTTCCCGTCTGGGATTAATAAAGTAGTATATTATCGTAATTTACTAATTTACTATTTCTATGTAACTGCTACATGTCTATTTAAATGTATACAGTATTTATATACATTTGGTCTATATGTATATGTTAAGCACATTAAACTTCCCAGTCTATTCAAGTTCCATTCAAGAAAATCCAGTTAACCGTCGTTTTTCTATGGACTTGCTGTGTATTTCCTCCTCCTCCTAGATGGCAGAGACCAGCCACCCCGGCCTGTACAAGCTGTGGGCGGTGATCGGGAACGACCTCCACTGCATGAAGCTCAACATCCCTCGCGTGTTCTACGTCAACCAGAAGGTCCCCAAGCAGGAGGAGGGGGCCACTTACCGCAAGGTTCGTACACCAGTTTAGCTGGTACCCTCACTTCTGTTAGCCTGACCCAAGGAGCTGTGTCTACCAATTTAGCTGGTACCCTCACTTCTGTTAGCCTGACCCAAGGCGCTGTGTCTACCAGTTTAGCTGGTACCCTCACTTCTGTTAGCCTGACCCAAGGCGCTGTGTCTACCAGTTTAGCTGGTACCCTCACTTCTGTTAGCCTGACCCAAGGCATTGGGTCTACCAGTTTAGCTGGTACCCTCACTTCTGTTAGCCTGACCCAAGGCGTACCAGGGTCTTCCGTTTGCGTTCGGGTTCGTGATTGCAGCCACCGCAGCCATTTTCTTCGTGTTTTGGTACAGTAGCTTTCACACCTGATGAACTGGACTTTGGGGTCAAGGGAACTCAGATCTGGGACCGGGTCCCTGATGTGAAAACGCCCTTAATTTGTATGCTTTTAAATATTATTTAATGTGACTTTTATTGGTATTGGTTTTTGTTTGTTGTATTTTATTGCCTGTATGTTTAGAAAAGTGCTATATACATAAAATGTATTATTACTACATACTCATTTCAGTAGGAGTCACAGCACACACTCCTTACAATACTAATACTAATATCAAAATGGACACTCATTTAATGGTCATCGCTGTACTCTGTTCAAGCATGCATTAAAACGTATACAAGTGCAGTAATGGATGCGGTGTCATCACACACACACACACACACACACACACACACACACACACACACACACACACACACTTGAAAAGCTTTTCATTGTTTGATTAAATTAATGCAATTCATTGTTTGTTATTGATATTAACTCTTGGTTTCCGCTGCGGCAGGTCAACAGGATGTTGCCTCGCTCCAACATAGTGTACTTCCTGTACGAGTACTCGGTGCCAGAGGACATGTACCAGGAGCACATCAACGAGATCAACGCAGACCTCTCCGCTCCGGACATCGAGGGGGTCTACGAGACACAGGTACGGGGAGTCACCCCCACGTTGATCCTCAGCATAACGCCCTTGAACACACTGGGACATAGATGGCGGCTTTGGTTTTAGTGTTGTATATTTTTGACTTGCATTTATTCTGTTTCTTTTATCTCGTGTATTATCTTGTGTGTGTGTGTCTGTGTTGCTGACACCTCTTGCGTGTTCGCCACCAGGTTCCCCTGTTGTTCCGGGCGCTGGTGCAGCTGGGCTGCATGTGCACGGTCAACAAGCACGCCCTCCGAGACCTGGCGGGCAGGGAGGCAGACACCTTCGAGCTGGAGAACCTGGAGATGAGGTCGCTGGCCCAGTTCAGTTACCTGGAGCCTGGTAAGACCCGTCTCATGTCGCCAGTCCTCAATCATGTCTGTAGTTTTCCGTTTGACAGAGTGACTTGACTCTAAAGCCACGTGGATAAAGATTGCAGGAAAGCCGGACCATTGACTTCATTGGTCCTTTTGTGGAGAACGTCCCGGACCAGTGACGTTAATGGTCCAACTTTTCAGCATTTTTTTCACGGGAACAGAGTTGATGTTGCAGACTGTGATTTTTCACAACACGCGTACAAAGCAGTACTCTCTTATTATATTATATATCTTATTATATATTATATCTAGCTGGGCACGATGGTTCCCCTGAACAATCAAAGCATACATAAAAAAATTATGTATATAGTATATGAATAAAAGCCCCTGTATTGCTCTCTTCTCCCCTGTACTCCTCCTCCAGGGAGTATCCGCCACATCTACCTGTACCACCTCAGTCAGGGACACAAGGCCCTGTTTGGCCTCTTCATCCCCTCCCAGCGCAAGGCCAGCATCTTCATCCTGGACACGGTACGAATCATCATCCTTCTCTCTCTCTCTCTCTCTCTCTCTCTCTCTCTCTCTCTCTCTCTCTCTCTCTCTCTCTCTCTGTTCAGTTGACATTCTGCCACCTGTTGGCACCATACCATCATCGTTGGAGAGATGCATTTTAAAGGTCCTGTGTGTATATACGAACAGACTACTACTTGTGTGTGGCTACTAATGATTCATAGCCACACACAATCTACTTATCGTGTGGTTTAATGTGCATAAGTTCACTGGGACATTGATACAATGGGCAGAAGTTGAAGGAAGCGGATGCGCAAACATGTCAGAAGTTGGGGTCGCAAGGATTTTAAGACGGGTCACGGGCCAAAAACGGTTGCTAATGAATCCGTGCCAACCTGTAGGTGCGCAGCAACCAGATGCCCAACCTGAGCACGGTGTACGGGGTAGAGCGCACGGCGCTTCTGGAGAAGACCACGGAGGACCTCCTGCCCCCCGAGAAGCACAGCTTCGAGGTCCGCGCTGAGAACGACGTTAAAGCCATCTACCGTGCGCTGCAGCGCATCCTGCTCAACTACAAGGTAAACAACAACAATAATAACAACAACATACTGCTCAACTACAAGGTAAACAATAACAACAACATACTGCTCAACTACAAGGTAAACAACAATAATAAATAATAACAACATACTACTCAACTACAAGGTAAACAATAATAATATATAATAACATACTACTCAACTACAAGGTAGTGAGGTGATTCCTTCAGGACAATCTAACAAGGTTATTCTGGACGTGACCTGGCTCAAGTAGCCAATCAGAAAGCAGTATTGGTTTTTACCATCTACTGGAGATGGTGTCTCTGAGGTGTTGTTTGGTAACTCTTGTTAAACATGTAAATGGATATCTAAACCTTGGTCTCTACCTGCGTACAGGAGGAGCGCCGCGGGCCCACCCTGATCGCGGTGCAGTCCAACTGGGAGCTGCGGCGCCTGGCCTCAGGGATGGGGGTGCTGGAGGAGTTTCCGGTGGTCCCGGTGCACGTGGTTGACGAGATCAGCTACAACGTGCTGGACTGGCAGCGTCACGGCGCCCGCCGCATGATCCGCCACTACCTCAACCTGGACAGCTGCCTGTCGCAGGCCTTCGACATGGCCCGGTAAGAAGGAAGGTGCTGTACACCTGATTGGCCAGGGTTGCTTTCCCAGAGACCCCACCCTTTCAAGGTCCACGTAGGCCCATAGCATGGGTAGAAATACAATGATACTTCTTCAGTGAAAAGCTAAATAAAAGCCAGTCGGCCTTCATGATACAGGAGCTGCTCCTTCCATTCCTCTCACACATCGGCCTCCTCCTCTTTCTTCTTCTTTTTAATAAACACAGCAGCGCTTCTTCATAGAGTAGATCCCGCATCACGTGTGACGCCACACGTGAAACCATGTGCTTCTGTGAAACCATGGGCTGCAGACCAGTGGTTCTCAACTGGTCTAGCCTCAGGACCCACATGTGTCATTAGACCAGTGGTTCTCAGTGGTGCTCTAGCCCCCACTCTTCTACCCTTGACGTCCTCCTGGCTCTGCAGGTACTACCACCTGCCCGTGGGGAACCTGCCCCAGGACGTGTCCATCTTCGGCTCGGACCTCTTCCTGGCCAGACACCTGCGCAAGCACAACCACCTGCTGTGGATGTCCCCCACGGCCCGGCCTGACCTGGGGGGCCGGGAGGCGGACGACAGCCGGCTGGTGATGGAGAGTGATGACCGGGTCTCCGTGGAGATCAACGCGCAGGGATGCTACTCCACAGGTGGGAGCATCATACTGTTGATGATGCTACGTGGTTACGGTCTATTGATGGAGTGTGTGTGTGTGTACATTAATACCTCTCCCCTGTACAGTGCGTGTGTGTATTAACACCTCTCCCCTGTACTGCGTGTGTGTGTATTAACACCTCTCCCCTGTACTGTGTGTGTGTGTGTGTGTGTGTGTGTGTATATTAACACCTCTCCCCTGTACAGTGTGTGTGGAGCTGGACCTGCAGAG
>OOFB01037914.1:6980-23480 GCA_900323305.1 Trachyrincus murrayi
ATCTCACCTGCACTACCTGACTTCCTGTCTAATACGCGAATAAAAGTACTCAAAGGTGCTGTAGGTAAGATTTAAGAGTCGATAGAGGAGTTCACAGTCTAATACCTCACCTCACCTTATCGATAAAGGAGTTCACGTTCTAATACTTCACCTTATCGATAGAGGAGTTCACGTTCTAATACCTCACCTCATTGATAGAGGAGTTCACGTTCTAATACCTCACCTTATCGATAGAGGAGTTCACGTTCTAATACCTCACCTTATCGATAGAGAAGTTCACATTCTAATACTTCACCTTATCGATAGAGGAGTTCACGTTCTAATACCTCACCTTATTGATAGAGGAGTTCACGTTCTAATACCTCACCTTATCGATAGAGGAGTTCACGTTCTAATACCTCACCTTATCGATAGAGAAGTTCACGTTCTAATACCTCACCTTATCGATAGACGAGTTCACAGCCACGTGCTTTCTGAGACTTGCTTTCTTTATCACTATATCATTGAAGTGGTGAATTGTGGCTCAATCGCTAGCCCTCGTCGCCATAGGAAACAATTAAACGTTGTTCTACAGTAACACCACAGATATACAATCATAATATATTGAATCTAATCATTTTCAAATTATCATATATAGGGTTTAATTTGATCTATCAAGCCATTTAAAAACGATGGCCATCCAAGTTGAAAATATCTGTAAAACAAACTTCACTGCGGTGAAAATGGAAAGTAAATAGTCCAGTAAATACCCAGACCGGTATCACCCATATACCCGGACCGGTACCACCCATATACCCGGACCGGTACCACCCATATACCCGGACCGGTATCACCCATATACCCGACCCATATACCCGGACCGGTATCACCCATATACCCGGACCCATATACCCGGACCGGTATCACCCATATACCCGGACCGGTATCACCCATATACCCAGACCGGTGTCACCCATATACCCAGACCGGTGTCACCCATATATCACCCATATACCCAGACAAGTGCCACCCATATACCCAGACCGGTATCGTCCTTTAAATGTATTTGGCAATTTCACCTGCCATGTTCACACACCGCTCCACACACTTTAAATCAGCAGATGTTTATTTTTTCTTCGGGCTGTTTGGGCTGAGCACATTTAGCTCCAATGGAACACAAATTGAGTGGATGTGCCACATGTATAATAATGATGAATCACTTGAATGTTAATCCAAAAATATCCAAGGGGCTCACGATGATCAGCCCATTTGTTTGACTGTGATAATTTATTTACGAACAATAGTTGTTGTTCTTGATTTCACCCAAAACAAATAATCAGTTTCATGCATGTCATTTCCCCGTCTATTCCCCCACAAGATAGGGAGGGCTTAGTCCTCTTAGCCCATTTAAACTAGCTTTCCCTGATTAAAAGGTTAATCAATTTAGACTACACCAAAAAATCCTTCTCTTGGGTGTAACTATTGAATAGCGCTTTTAAGGTACCTACCATATATTTAAAGTTGGATGATAACCTCCATTATGCCTACTGCCACAAATGGCATCATTGTATGTTCACTGCTCGAAACAGTGAGGAGAAAGAAAAAACGTTATGCTGAATACATAAAGGAGAAACACTGAAAACTAATTTGTAGTCGCCATGTGTGAAGTAATCACGGCCCTTGTGTTCATATGGCGGTTTGTTGAGTGTCGCGCATCTCTGACATTTTGAAGCTCCGCAAGCAGAGTGCGCAAACTGCCCGTCCACAGCACTGTTATGCCGAAACAACTATAAATGCCATGGCCATGCTTGAACTGTCCGTGCACTTCAGGAACAGCGCATAATGCTGACAATGTATCCCACTTTAGTGTGCAGGTTTCTATTCCAGTCAATACTCCTGCCTCCTAGGTTTTTAATGGGAACTTTCACTCCCTCCTCTTTTGTGGTGGTAGAACGCAGAGGTTGGGCTGAAGGAGGTGTGGTACGGACCAAAGGTTCTGGTGGATGGGGCGGACGCTGAGACCTTCTCCGTTGGAGAGGTGGTCACCTTCATCAACTGGGGAAACCTCATCATTACCAAGATCAACAAGTAGGCACACAATGATAGTCACGTCACAATAACTTCTAATGCCATGTTACAGTAAGGTGCAACCGATAAGACCGACAGACCTTGTTAGTGATGTTACAAAACGATAAACAAAAGGGTCATCACATCACAGGTTTTCCAAACGAACACTTTTTGCCTCTGTATCAGACATTATAATGGGGCCTTTTCTTGTGTTGCTGTTAATTGTGAATTTGGCAAACAAGTCAGGGATTGTCACCGAGTCTCACTTTGTTGCTAGTGGAAGTGGCACAATCGTGGTGCCATATGGGTGTCCATTTTGAGGTCTATGAGTAGATCAAATTCATTCTTATGACACAATTTTTGAGTCAAAATAGAGTTGAACCTCCATCTTGAATGTACGTTAGATGCGATGGATGAATGAGTGTTCTTCTTTCTCCCGGTGATGTAGGGAGGCCAGTGGGAAGGTTTCATCCCTGGAGGCTCGTCTGAATTTAGAGAACACTGATTTTAAAAAGACCACCAAGATCACGTGGCTGACAGACACGCAGCGTGCCCCTCTCCTGCCCACCGTCTGCATCAATTACCAGCACCTCATCTCCAAACCAGTCCTGGGGAAGGAGGACGACTTTAAGGACTTCATCAACAAGGAGAGCAAGGTCTGCCTCATCATACCCAGGATACTTGGCTAATGATAGTCTAAATGAATTATGAAAAGATATGCCCTTAGAATGATCACAATATATATGAATATAGCAAGAATGGAAAAAGTATTTATTGTCTGATGCCTAAAATTACCATATACTTTCATTTAAAGGCAATCAGATGGACTGAGAATATTATATTGTATTTTGATTCATGTATGTTTATTGTGAAATGTACCATTATTTTTGTGGTAATACATTTGTTCCATATGGTTTAACCCATGTATCTTTTTAGCTTGAGCATGTTTTGGAGATTACTGTGGTGGTAGTACTTTTAACTGCATTTAAAATGTTGTTTCTCTTCTATTTCTTTTGTCAGCTAGAGGAGAAGATGCTGGGAGATCCCTGTTTGAAAGACCTGAAGAAAGGTGACGTCATTCAGCTCCAGAGGCGTGGCTTCTACATCTGTGACCAGCCCTATGAGCCAATAAGGTGAGACTGTAGTATGGAGTTCACGTCTGGAGTTTTCTTATGGTGTGACATTTATAATATGAACCAGGTGTGCGTGTGCGTGTGTGTAGTCCTAACAGCTGCAAGGAAAGTCCTTGTGTGCTGCTCTACATCCCTGATGGCCACACCAAGGAGATGCCCACCTCCGGCTCAAAGAACAAAGCCCAGACCCCCAGCAACACGGTGAGTTGTCCCCCCCCCCCACCCCCGTCACCATACTGCCATGGGACCGCAAGGGCCTTTTACTAGAATGAGTCTACAGTGGTGGAAATTAAACTGAAATTTCCTATAATACATACCTAAAATAACTATCCACTTTGATGTTACATATACATATCTTGATATGTATTGCTCTATCATGGAGCACCAAGCTGTTCACACCAACCTCTTTAACCTTAAGTCCATTTGGTTGTCTTCATATGATTAGTCTTCCGCCGCTGGAATGGCAAAGGTGGCTCCGGCTCCGGCCCTGGCCCCGGCAGGTGATGTGTTCTCCAGTGTCGTGGCTCAGGCTGAGGCTGTTCGCCAGCTGAAGTCTGCCAAGGCTCCCAAGGATGAGGTGGAGACAGCTGTCAAGCAGTTACTTGCTTTGAAGGTACTTGGAAATTAACTTAGAGATCAACTTGCAGGTTGGCATCCCTTTAATTCAGGTGTCATTCAATCATTTTCAAATTATTCATTTTGAGACCAATGAGGAGGAAACCCCTTCTACTTACTTGATGGACCACAGCCTTATCATTTCATTGTAAAATTTTACACCATGAACTATTGATGATTAGAGGATGTCACGTAAAAAACATTATTATGCAATATTACACAAGAGTGGGTATGCTTTACTGGCGTTATTGGCACGGCAGTGATGCGGTTAGGAACGAGGCGCTTGCTAGTACTAACAAAATAAACTTGAGCTAATACTTTCTAGAGATCGTGGGATATCCCAAACTGAATACATACCATACTTTGCTAGCTCAATGTTGTAACTAAGAAAAAAAGTTGCTGCCTCTGTGAATTTCACGTTCATTGTTAAGCTAGTAGCGCCGTGTTATGGTTCTAATCAATGGTGGCAGGGCTCTATACTGACAGTCTTCCCTGCGAGTATTGTGCTGCTATGTTGAACAGTCCACAAAAGTATGGGCACAACTAAATACAATAGAGGGATTAATAAGAGTTTATTTCACTCTTACAATAAAAAACGGATATTTTCCTGCTACCATTTCTATTTAAGTGATACATGAACAATAGATGTAAACAAAAATAAAGCATAACTCTCTGTACCAGTACTGCACTGCTGCTAGAATCTGCGGTTGACTCTTTTTTGACAGGCATTTGACAAATAAAATAAAAACTCTACCTTTACTGTTCCTTTACTGATCCTTGTAATTTACAAGTATAATTAAACTCCCATTACACATTATTTACAACTTGAAGTAAAGACTCCTACTAAATAGCTAATCAATCAATAGTTAAGAATACATGATTCAAATGCCTGTTTGAGTTCAATTATGTATTGGGTATAATGCGTGAGCTTGGCAACATTTTTGTTATAGCTGTATATGTACACATTTTGTGTTTTATTGGACTTCTGTCTTGGACTGTTGTGGTCTTTTTAACACCTGAATGCATTATATTTATGTGGCAGTTTCCCCTTCACATGCCACTACAGTGGCTTTTCAGGGCTTCTCCAACATCAGGACACAGGCAGATTAAACCGGTTTATTGAAGAGTTTGAGATTGTTTGAACAGGCAGAGCAGGTGGTATGTGCTGACATGCTAGCGCTCCTGAGTGTGTGTGGTGGTGGCGGCTGGTTTAACCTGTGGGCCTTGATTGGCCAATGCCCCACAGGTGTGCAGCCTCACCCAGCCCCAGAGTCTAATCAGTCTGACTCGGGTGAGGCTGCATAAACCAGCCACCAACCACACACACTCCACACCTACTAATAATAACGGGTTGATCATTTAATAAACATGAATATATTCCAGTTACAATGTTTTGTTTTCTTTTCTGGCGATCTGTCATCCAGAATAGTGTCTGAAGAGTCTGCGACACTGCTTCAGCTTTTCAACATTGCGAATCCTCATAATCTCATCCAGTGTCAGTGCATCTTTGTATTTTCTTTTTCCTTTGTTTATTAGCCATAGCAAATAAATTTATAACAATGCTAAATTATCTGAAAGACCGGGGGGGGGCGTTACGCTAATTCTCAACACGCTATTGAGCAATGAAATGGCCGTATATCGAGCTTCAAACTAAAATCACCATGCCATTGGGCTTCGCTAAACAGTTGCCACAGACGCCATGGATGTATAGGCTATAGGTCCTATTAATAAGAAGGGTTGCCATCCGGGCTTCTTGTTTGGTTTGGTGAATATCGATTGCTGCTCTTGCGGTCTCGATTACAGTTTGTTAACTATTTTGGTTCTTAAAGTATTGCATCCAAAGCCACTGTGGACTTCAGTAACGCGACACAGCGGGTGTTTTTCCTTAAGTGTTTTTTAATTGTTTTTACTGCAGTAGATTGTTTTTCATTACAAAATCATCTTTATTCATAGGCTGAGTTCAAAGAGCAGACGGGTTTGGACTACAAGCCTGATATGACCCCTCCTGCCCCACCCACCACCACCACTGCATCTGCCTCCTGTCCCTTCACCTGCGTGGCCGAGCAGGGCGAGCTGGTCAGGAAATTGAAGATCGAGAAAGCCCCTAAGGTATGCCGCCATGACACTAATTATTATTTTTATTACATGGTCAATTTGAGCATATGATCATTAACTTTTCTCATTGTCACGTCCTCCTTAAGTTATTGGGCCTCATGCAAGAGCCACTCATATGCACAGATTTGTGCTTAAATCGTTCGTACGAGCGCTTTAAGAGCACTTCTCGCATTCACCAAAATCCTCGTATTTAGAATTTTTGACGTACGAATCACATACGGTTGGCTAAACCTAAAAAAAACATTGATTATTCCATGGCTTTGACTAATTACGTTTAAATAAAAAAAGATTACTTTACTGTATGTATGCATGTATGTATGCATGTACAGTATGTGTGTGTATGTGTGCATGTGTGCATGTATGCGTGTGTGCATGTGTGCGTGCGTGCATGTATGCGTGCATGTATGCGTGCATGCGTACATGTATGCGTGCATCTATGCGTGCATTCATCTATGTATGCAGGGTTTCCCACAACTGTCTATGGGCGAGGCGCACGCCTCTGCTAAATGACCGAAAGCCCAAACAAATGAACTTTTTACAATATGACGACACGGTATTCACATCCGATCATGACAAAACCCCCATCGATAATGAGAATATGTAAGTGTTTGACTGATTAGCACTGGAAGCGCCGGCACCACTGAACTACCTTTGATCGCCGGTCATTTTGACCGCTTTTGTTGTAGTACCCCAAGATGCCACTAGATGGTACATTGTACTGCACTTGTACATTGTACATTGTCTGCTAAATGTAAATGTAATGTACTGCACTGCTGCAAGAATCTGCGGTCGACTCTTGACAGCTTTTGACAGGCATTTGACAAATAAAAAAAAACCTCAAGATCATCTACCTTTACTGTTCACATTCATGTAATTTACAAGTATAATTAATACTACTTAAAATGAGTAGCCTACATTTGTCAACAGAAAGTGAAACAACAATATATCAGTCAAGAATGCCTGCTTGAATAGAAGCCTAATCGCGTCATTCGCATATATGTAGGCTAAAGTAAAGCAACATGACACATTATTAATCTCATAAAAAAGTTGTATTTTATTGGGTTTATTGGCGAGTAGAAACAAAACAATCATATGTGGACGTCAGAACACATGAATGTCATATTTGTCTATTGTCACTGGCGATAGATAAAAACAATATGATGCAGAGTCGATCCCATACATTGATTTTGGGATCAACATTGACTGCCACATATTGATTTTCTATCTTTTTTACTTTTGTCAAAAGCTGATTGTTTCCATCAATGGTTATCTAATCTTTGCTTGTGTCCGGTATCAGTGTTGTGTCAATCATCGTTTGTTTATTCATTACATCCTCTTTGGTCTAATTGTGGCATGTAGCCAATTAATGCTTATGTTTCTTGTGATTGGTCCGATCTATGCTTGTGTTCATCGTCATTAGTCCAATTAACTTTTTTTTACATTGTCATTGGTGCATTAGTGCTTGTGGTTGCTCTCTTTGGTCCAATCACTGATTGTGTTCTTCGTCATTGATCCCGTTAGTGCTTGTGTTTGTTATGGGTCCAATCTGTACCCGTACCCATTGTTGTCAGTCCAATCTATGCTAATTATCTGAGTGGCACACTACTTTGGCCTGGTTACGTGTAGCCTAGCGCCAGTGATGCTTCAAGATGTTTTTGTGACTGTTGCTGGTACCAGGACCAAATTGACGCAGCAGTGAAGCAGCTCCTGGCTGTCAAGGCGGAGTTCAAACAGATCACTGGTCAGGATTATAAACCTGGGATGACTCCTCCCTCCAATGCTGCTCCTACCAGCCCCAAAACCACCACCTCCTACTCTTCTCCAGCAGGCCTGTATGAGCAGGTCTCTCAACACGGAGAGGTTGTGAGGAAACTGAAGACAGAGAAAGCACCAAAGGTATTCAGCCATTCACTGATCATCGCTCGTGTTTATTACCTTATAGCCAATCAGAACTTGGGATCACTAACCTTTGTCCACTCACTGTTTGTTCATCTGTGATTGTCTAACCACTGTTAGTGTCCATTGCCAATGCTACAATTAGGGCTTGCATCACCTACTTTTAGCCCTTACCGGGTTTGCACCATCAAAACTTATCTGAACATCACGTCATTGTTGATCCACTCAATGCTTGTGTCCATAATCTTTGGTCCAATCATTGCATGACTTTGCCATCATTAGTCCAATCGGTGCTTGTGTTTATCGTTGTTCGTCCAATCAGTGCTTGTGTTCATTATCATCAGTCCAGTTTGGTTTTGTGTCATTTGTCTACTCAATGCCTCGCCATTATCCAATCTATGCTAATTCTCTGAGTGGCGCACTACTTTGGCATGGTTACCTGTAGCCTAGCGCCAGTGATGTTAAGTTGTTTTTGTGTCTTTGTTGCTGGTACCAGGACCAGATTGACACAGCAGTGAAGCAGCTCCTGGCTGTCAAGGCGGAGTTCAAACAGATCACTGGTCAGGATTATAAACCTGGGATGACTCCTCCCTCCAATGCCCCTCCTGCTAGCTCCAAAACCACCTCCTCCTCTGCTCCAGCAGGCCTGTATGAGCAGGTCTCTCAACAGGGAGAGGTTGTGAGGAAACTCAAGTCTGAAAAAGCCTCCAAGGTATTCTAGCACATCTGTTCTTTTTTCTAGCTGCTTGCATGGATGACTACATTCATTAGGTTATATTGTGTTGTATTACAGGCAACAAATATCCATTTCCATTTTTGGTCAAATACATTCGTTTTTTGTAATTGGCTTAAACTAATATTTGGTGTAAGGACTGTGGGTTTATTCAAAATGTGCTTTAAGTTATGAAGTTAAGTGGAACTATGTTTAACGGATGTAACGAAGTACAAAATGTATTACAATTCAAACTAACTAAACACATCACTCAAACTTCCACCTGCCCTTTCTGATTGCCTCACAGGTGATGTCACTTCTACAAATTTAGACAATTTAATCAATTGTTTGGTACTGTGTTTTTTTTAATCTGGCTCTCTTCACACAGGGAGTTATTAAAGGAGAACCAAACCCCAACACTTGTAGATTGGGTTTCATTAGATGACTTCCTCTCTAGGTTAAACAAATGCTATTGCATACATAACCTCTTATTGGCTGATATGCCTACCCCGGTCACCTGCTGATTAAGCGTTGATGCGACACACCTGTCCTCCCCTTATTGAAACTGAATTTAAGGGGTGTTTACAAGGGAGCCTGCAGCCCTGCCCCAGAATGAAAATAACCTGAAAGCAATTTTTTCAAGGCGGAGTCAGGGTTCTCCTTTAAGGGATAGTTGCCTTATGCTGCTTCAAATATTTGCCTTTGCAAACATTTGGCTCTGCAGGACCAAGTGGATGCAGCGGTGAAGCAGCTGCTTGCCCTGAAGGCTGAGTTCAAGAAGGCAATGGGCCAGGATTACAAACCTGGAATGGCTTCAGCCCCAGCCGCCCAGGCTCCAGCCACTACTACTGAAGCTGCTGGCTTGTATGAGCAGGTTGCTCAGCAGGGTGAAACGGTTAGGAAGCTGAAGAGCGAGAAAGCCACCAAGGTAAACCTGAAACATTACTGATCATGGCATGCATTCTATCTTTGATGGCAAACTGTTATTCAGTAGACTAAATGAGTTGTGTACATTAAATGTACATAGTGCATGGCATCATGACTGCAGGACAGGCCTTTGTGAACATACACTGTATGCACTTGTTTACCTGACTAATATTTGAATAGTATATATTGAGATTTTGACATGCTAATTACCTATAAATTGTAGTGGTGTTTACCCTAAAAAGTCTGTGCTTCTATCGCCATCACCTGATATGGTAGTATTCATATGTTGAATTGCGTAACAGGTTGGTGAATATCAAGCTGCTTTGCTTCTGTTCCAGGACCAGGTGGATGAAGCCCTTAGGACACTGCTGACCCTGAAGAGCCAGTACAAGACCCTGACTGGGGAGGACTACAAGCCTGTGGCCGCGGCCGGCGCCTCTGGAGGAGAGGACAAGAACCGCAAGGAGAAGGAGAACAAGTCTGAGAAACAGGGTGGTGGAGGAGGAGCCAAGAAGGGCAAGGGAGACAAGTCTGGCCTGGGCAAGGAGGCATCGGGAGGGGCAGGAGCAGGAGGAGCTGGGGAGGGACAAGGACCCAAGAAACAGACACGGTGAGGAACAGGACTTATATTATTGTCAGTAATTCTAAAGGGATTGGGGGATGTAGAATTTAGCATATTTTTACCATAGGATGCAGGACAATGGTAAAAATATAAGTATCTGGAGACTTGAAAGCAGATTATAGAGGCAATGATAAATAATCATTGAATGCATAGTTTGTTTGTTAAGCCGCTGCTGGATGCATATAGTGGGAAACACTATTATTATTATCTCAGCCCGATTTTGGCCACGGACTCTGAAAGAATGCCGCTGTCTGGCAGCCTCTGCTCTGAAGCACATCAGGTAGCCCGCTATACACGCTGGGACTTGACCGGGATCGCCTCTTTGTTTTCCCTGGTTTAATTCGGCAGCCCATCAGTTAACACCACTAGACCCACTGGGACTTTCACTGCTGTTTTTCCCTTTCACTCCCCACTTTAGATCGCTTTATTACGGATCGTGAATATCTGTTGAATATCCAATATCTTTCTAACTCAGTCAAAAAAAAAAATATTACCCTACATCAAATATTCCAAACGTTATGGCCGCAGACACCGAGGCTGATCGCAACGAGTTGAGCCGTCCATCCCATCTAGTAGTGCTGACCGAACCTCATACTTAAAAGAGAAAACTAAACTGAACTATGCTGAATACATTGAACGAAGGCAAATCCACGGTTCTATGAATTCCACATGAAGGAATGAAATGGAGCCCTCGCCATCAATTTCTTATTTCCGGACTAACAAAATGATCCGTTATCATATTCGCTTGTGACATTAATTTTCAACTGGAAACATTTTTTATTTTTACTGTATGCTTATATCTCTTCAACAACAACCATGCTCGTGCTTTTCCGGTGTATTTCATCTTTGATTTTTTTTCACAAAGAAATGTCTGGTAAGAAGCTTGTTTTATCCACCAGCCACAGTGGCTGGTGACAGAAGAAGTTAACTACAGGCCCTGGCGCTGAGGCAGGTTTGCTTCTGCATTACTGACATCTTCTGGATTAATTTGGCCATTCTCTCCCTAAATTCTAATTAATAACTGTTTTACACAACAAATTAAACAATCTCCAAATTCATGAATTAATGAATTGCAAATGTATCGGTGTCTGCTTTTATTTATCCGTGTCCACTTTTACTATTAAGACTTGACTTGGACTTGTGCCCAAAAGACTTGACTTGACTTGGAATTGAACCCAAAGACTTAAACCCAGCTCTGGTATCTAGCTACTCTTTGTTTTTACTCTGGAGTTGGGAAGGGACATTTGTGGGTATATGTTTTGCAGTCTGTCCATGAGGCATATGGCGGATGTGTTGGATGATTCTTGGACTTGGGCTATCTGTTTGGTCCCGTTTTGTGTACTGAATAGTATTAATCCATGGTAGCTTTGAAAGTTGAAGACTGCTAATAACGGGCACAGTTGGCATGGCTCCATGCTTCCCTAGTTATCTGGTCTATCTAAAAGATAATTGTACAAATTGAAACAGATTTTCCTTGGGAGAACAATATCCTGGTTGTGTAGACTAATTCTAATTGGAATTATTTTCATACTGTATCAACACTGTTCTTCATGGTAAGATGTGCTTGACTGTTTTCCATGTATTGTTTTTCAGGTTGGGGCTAGAAGCTAAGAAAGAAGAGAACTTTGCTGACTGGTACTCTCAAGTAAGACAAACAATATCCCAAACCCCCACGTATCTACTCAGTACTCCACATCGTACTCCACATCATTGCTGATGTATCAGTACAACTGATGCATGGTGTCTCTGTCCAGGTGATCACGAAAGCGGAGATGATAGAGTACTACGACGTCAGCGGTTGCTATGTGCTGCGGCCGTGGTCCTACGCCATCTGGGAGTCCATCAAGGAGTTCTTTGACAAGGGCATCAAGAAGATGGGCGTGGAGAACTGCTACTTCCCCATGTTTGTCTCCCAGGCCGCACTGGAGAAAGAGAAGTCTCACATTGAGGACTTTGCACCTGAGGTAAAGTGGACCAGCGCTTTATGATTTACATCACTATAAAGTGTAAGTTTAGGACTGCCCCCGACTAAAGATTTTCTTAGTCGACTATTAGTCTTAATTTCAAGTCAATAGTCTTTTAACGTAGTTATTTGAATATATTTTTAGGGGTATCAGAAAACGGTTTGAGTTCCAGGGCTGTGAGTGTTATGAAAGTAATGTTGTTAACATTGTGCTACTTTACAAATAATACAAAACTAATAATGAGCCTTTAAAATATTATTTTTACACCAACAAATTGGGCCGCCTATTAACGGCATCGACACAGCGGTTCTGAATGTTCCTGGTACAGGACAACCATGAAGGAGACATTGAACATTTTATTTCAACACCGTATAACTGAACACAACTTTAATTAAAACCAAGCAATTGCAATAGAGCTTGACTGTTGTCAAAACAAATAAATGGAAACAAATCTTTGTATTTTCATTTCTTAAATCTGTGTTCAGGGGGGTTAACCATTGTGATTCGTAGTATGAAACCCTGTGTCTGGTGCGTGTGGACGTATGGAACTCCATCGTGGAATTGGTTAATGTTAAAGGGGAAATTGAGCGTTAGAAGAAGTTAGCCTGTATTTATTTAATGATTTATTTCATAATCCTGTAACAAAAAACCCAAATATTGCCAAATAATAGCAATGTCTTTAACACTAGAACTGCCGTGAGGGGGGTCATTTTGACCGCTAGTAAATATAAAAAATTCTATTAAAACTCTCAACCAAATTTCAGCATCGCCTTTTCATGACTTTTCCTAAATATGTCAAGGCGCCGCTCTGAGCTAAATTAGGGCATGTTGTGACCACCGTTTTTTTTTTCTTTTTTACTTTCTGCACAACTAATGAAAACTTGGTAGACTAAGACTCTGCTGATCAGCTAATGGTTAGTCGACTAGGGTGCAGCCAAGTTATGCAAATCATGGGCAGTTGTCTTTGAATTGTTCTCTCAAATTATTTCCTGGTTTCTCTGTTGTTGATCAGGTCGCTTGGGTGACTCGTTCAGGAAAAACCGAGCTGGCTGAACCCATCGCTGTCAGACCAACTAGTGAGACCGGTTAGTAACACCACACATGCACAAGCTTGAAATGGTTGTTGGGACCAGACTCTTCCCATCGGGGTCGGTTCGGACATGATAATAGTCAGATCTGGGTCTGGTTTGAATTTCAGGTCTGGTTAAAAAATATATATCATTTTATGATTATTAAATTCCAGTTCTCCCACTTTTTATTTATTAATTTTTTTACAAAAAAGTGCAAACTGCAACACGATCGGGGGGGGAGTATGCAAACGAGCGATTGTGGTTTTAATAATGAACAATGCCGCCATTAATGTTTAAACAAGGCCAAAACATAATAAAAAACCTCTAACCTACTACGAATAACAGTTTGTGATTTAAAGGTGTTGTAGGTAAGATTTAAGAGCTATTATTTGAGTGTAATTTGTTAGAAATGGCATAGCCATCTGTCAGCTATTAGGGAGTGAAATGCGCTGTGAGAATCTGTTTTGAGTTGACTGCACTTGCCTTTGTATGAGCCAATTTTGATTTTAGACCACTCCTGGCTCATTTCTGACCAATCAGGGCATCTCTTCCCTGATTGGTTCAGGGAATACATCTTGCCTCTCAATCACAGGTGTGTGAAATGCAACACTACTCAATAGTGGAGAAACGTAGGGAGGGGACGTTTTATTGGGTTGAGTTTCAAAATCTTGCTCTTTTCTGCTCTCTGTATTGTATTGAATCTTACCTACAGCACCTTTTAATAAACATCACAAACTATTTCATGTTTTCTGTAAAACAATTTTGTGGCTTAAATTCAGTCAGTAGGCTTACTTGCCAAATGTACTCTAAATGTAAATGTAATCTAACATGTTAGATTAAGTATAGGCAATGGCAATCCTCTAAAATCAGCACTTACTATTATAAAAATGGCATTTATTATTCAAAGTACTCTTATCAGTACACGGTATCGGCAAGTACCCAACGGTGAGTACTTTGTATTCTGTCTGAAAAAAAATGGTATTCCGCATCCCTAAATCTAACAAATATAAGTACATTGAATCACATCGAACCAAATCGCCTAGGTTTTCAAAAACGACTCATTACCCTTAAGGAGAGGGCATTTGATCTCCAGCAGTTCCTCCGAGTTCAAAACTCCATCAGGGCTCACTTGCACACACGACTGTGCCTCTGCGGTTGACTGCTTAAGTATTTTACATTTACATTTAGCGCATTTAGCTGACGCTTTTATCCAAAGCGACTTACAAGTACTTAACTATTTCAGGGACATTCCCCTGGAGCAACTCAGGGTTAAGTACCTTGCTCAGGGGTACAATGGTGGCAAACCCATGACTCTCCGGTGCTCCGTCTGGAAGCACTGTTCCTTACCCACTAGACTACCACCACCCAAGTATAAAATATATAGTGCAGGTGTACTAGTAGACATTATATACCAAATGAACAGCTGGAGTTATATTAACACGGTGTATACACTATTGGGCAAATGTGTACAGTATAGACAGTAGTATACATATGAATACACTATAAGGCAGCAGAGGATCAGTGGGTGACGTCATACACCCATTAAGCTCAGAAAAGGAGTGAAAAACGTAAACTGATTGTTCAAACTTTAAAAGCTTTCAAAAAGTTGAATACTAACTTTAATATTTCAGTCTTGTAACCCTTTTTAAAGTTTAAATGAAGTCTGTAGCTGAAAGTATGCAGAAGGAGTACCATTTCAAAGTGGAGTAAGTTGAAGAGGATTTGAAGATTCCTCCCATTGACTTACATTGTAAAAAATTATTATAAAAAAGCACAATATTTTAGTAAGTATAAAACATTTCCATAATGCCCTTAAAGAGCTGAACATTTTGATATTTTAATGGTTTCTGTAGCTGAAAGTATGCAGAAGAAGTAGTGGTCCAAAAGCATATGGAAGAAGAATAATAAGAAGTATAATAATAAAGATTACAATAACATAGAGCCTGGAGAGTTAGGACCTATGTTAGACAAAGCCAATGACCATAAACGATGACGGAAAGTGACATAGCGATTACAATCAGAAATGTGTAGTAGGAAACAAAAATGGCTGAATATGGATTTCTGGATTGCCGCCATTAGCATTGCTAATGGCGGTGCACTCACTAGGCTCGAGACATTATTGTGTCTTGAGTGAAAGGGCCCAAAGGTTTTCAACGCAGACGTTTCGAGGCTGTGTTCTCGCTCAATACTGGACCAATTTCAAAAATTGTTGTCCGCAATAGTCAGTTAGACCCAAAATGATGGGAAAATGGGGTCCAGGTTGAAAATTCACAAAGTTATACTTTAACGGCATAATCTATTGAAATTGACTAACTACGGTTTAAAATCTTGATGGAGTTTTGATTCAAATTTAATAAACGGAATAATTAACACATTTTGATTGCCCTGAGCGGGAGATCAGTAAACCTACGTCTTTACATGTCGCTGCTCCTCCACCTACTCCAGCACGGCTAAGCTTTCCTACATTTGGTGTTCTCTACTCTCATAGAGCTGTTTGTGAATTAGAGTGCGGTGACTGCTTTACACCAATGTTCTTTGTGAACTAACCTTTTGGTGTTTCGTTTTATTTGGTTCAGCGATGTACCCGGCCTACGCCAAATGGGTCCAGTCCCACAGAGACCTGCCCATCAAGCTCAACCAGTGGTGTAACGTTGTGGTCAGTAATCCTCTACATCTATATCTTAATACCACCTACATCCACTACATCTATACCTTAATAACAACTACATCCTCTACATATATACCTTAGTAATACCTACATCCTCTACATTTAACAGCTACATCCTCTACATCTATACCTTAATAACAGCTACATCCTCTACATCTATACCTTAATAACATCTACATCTACCTTAATAACATCTGTTCTCTACATCTATACCTTAATATCTACATCTATACCATAATAATATCTGTCCTCTACATCTATACCTTAATAACACCTACATCCTCTACATTTAACAGCTACATCCTCTACATCT
Organism: Trachyrincus murrayi; assembly: GCA_900323305.1. NCBI lineage: Eukaryota > Metazoa > Chordata > Actinopteri > Gadiformes > Macrouridae > Trachyrincus > Trachyrincus murrayi. The sequence goes on from OOFB01037914.1 coordinate 23,062, forward strand.
ATACCTTAATAACATCTATCCTCTACATCTATACCTTAATAACATCTACATCCTCTACATTTATACCTTAATAACAGCTACATCCTCTACATCTATACCTTAATAACATCTACATACTCTACATCTATACTTAATAACATCTACATCCTCTACATCTATACCTTAATAACATCTACATCTACCTTAATAACATCTGTTCTCTACATCTATACCTTAATAACATCTACATCCTCTACATCTATACCTTAATATATGTTCTCTACGTCTATACCTTAATAACATCTACACCCTCTACATCTATACCTTAATATCATCTGCTACATCTCTCTCTCTCTCTCTCTCTCTCTCTCTCTCTCTCACACATTGATGTAATGTGTCCATCTAAATGACACATATGTAAATGAGGGACTGTCGACAAC
>OOFB01037915.1:2064-14647 GCA_900323305.1 Trachyrincus murrayi
AGAGTGTGACGTAGCTCATATAAGATAGGATAAGATGAAACTTTATTCATCCTGGAAGGGAACTTCAGGTCTTTTACATCAGCAATAAAAAGTAATAATGTGAAATATACACTATATATATATATATATATATATATATACATATAAGCATCATATATATATATATATATATATATATACCTCAGAAACAAGATGGTTCATCTCAAGGGGTTTATCCTAATGAATGAATAAACTTGTGGTGTTCATAAAATGTTTAATAAAATCGGTGATGCAAAACAAAGTAAAAAGAAAAAGTCAATATGTAACATGAATATAAGTAACTATTGAAAACTAAAAAAGTACCTAAAACTAAAGGTGTAGCTGTAGGAGAGGGTGGGGCCAGGTGGTGGAGGAGGATAATATACCTGAAGTGGTCATCTTCTGATTCCACTTGCGGCTCATGGCGATACCGCACACGATCATGCCTATGATGACAATCACCAGCACCACGGGAACCAGGATGATGGTGGGGCTCAGCTCCTCTTCCAGCGGATCCTGGGTGGGGTCAGTGTCGTTTCCCAGGTCTGGAGCATACCAACAACACCATAAAGGTTCATCACATGAATAAAAAAACAACACAATCAATAATTAAAAACCACAACGATAATAATAATAAGCATCAAAACGGACACTACTCACAATAATCATAATCATTATCTTAATAATATGGATAATACAATTTTTAATTTTTTTATAATAATTGTATTTTTTAATATGACCTTTATTTAATCAGGTTAGTCCCATTGAGATCAAAGAGATCATAATAATGATAAAAACATAGTTTTATTTTCTTACTATCAGTCTCAATCTCTTGACCTTTCTCAACAAAGTTATATCAGCCAGCCACAAAATGACAATAGTATGCTACATTTCTAAATACATTTCATTACATCATGCAAATGTTTTAATTTGAAAATAATATGATTGTATTTGCCCCTGCACTTTTTGTTGTATTGCACTTTGAGCTTGACTGTTGTCTCGATATGAGTTTTTATGTTGTGTCTGAAACTATATGTACTACTGCCATTCTTGGCCAGGTCTCTCTTGTAAAACAGATTTTAATCTCAATGGGACAAACCTGGCTGAATAAAGGTTAAATAAATCTACATTTGTCATTATAAAAATATGTGCAGAACGATATGTCCTCTGATTGTGTTTGCTAGATTTGAAGCAATGTGAAGTGTTCCAGGCAAGAAGTGTTGTGTGTTGTCCAACATACCAAAAATGTCTTCTGAATCATATCCATCTGCGGAGAATGATTTGGTTAGAATGAAAAGCACCAGATATTACTAAAAGATTCACATGATGATGAACATTTTGTACACTACAAACAGGCTTGAGTCACTGGTGACAACAGAGGATGGTGAATTTTCATGGAAATCCTTCTTGGCACATGTTTTGACGTGAACTCACCGAACGTCATGGAGTCATTGTCGTGTACTGGATATTCTGGAGATGATTCATCCATCAAAGGACCTGGACGTCACAAAAACACAGATACACACTGTTTCTTCCTGAAAACCAACCCTCAAACAGGTCTCGGCAGATTGAAAGGAAAACATTACAATGACCGATGAAGACAGACATCTTACCTGTGTCATCCTCTGGTTCACCGCTCACCACCGTGGTGGGATCAGTTGTGGTCTCCTCTCCATCGTCATTGGGAGTGGTGTCATAGCCGTCCTCTTCTGACTGACCTGACACTGCAGCCATAGGATCAATGTTACCTTTCATACAATGCTCTTACCACATCTTGAAAAATGAATCACTGGATGATTAGCCTTACCGGAAAGATAAAACGTCATCGGCAGTGAAGGGAGAAAGAAACAAAGGCCTTTTCACAGGAGAAAGTAACGCTTTTTCCTAAAAGTATATAATAACACATTCTAAACCAAATTGGAAAACTGACCCTATAGCCCACCGGTAAATTGGCATGTACGACACAGGAATGTGGTTACACTAGTAAATGTTACGGTGTATAGAGCTGTTCACTGAGTTTGAGAGTTTTTCGTTGTTTTTTTTATATTATGAAATATTTACTTTTGGTCTAGTGTTTTTCAAGCTAAACAAATAGGGTTCACTTTCAATCTTACTTTCTAGCAGTTGAACGATCTGATATAACAAGAGTCAATCCGATGGGAAAGGACACTTCCAATAAGAACAATGCTGCCGAAAACAATCATATTTTCAGATGTTTTGTCGTCCATTTCTAAACTATACAGCCTTACACAGCACAGAACCCAATGTGTCCCACACAGGAAAGGAGACAGGAAACATTTCACAAGAGGCTCTGTATGTCCATGATATTGACCATTTTTCAAACACATTATTAACTAATATTGAAGTCATTTCTTACGTTTACTCAGCATTATATTACACATTACACAGAAGCATACTCAAAATTCAACTGAACACAAAAAGTGGTAAGCATGGAGGTTTAGGATCTCGGTAAGACTAGGGAAATGTTTGATAATGAGTATGTAGTAAAATAATATTTCCATCCCTACCTATTCCAGCCAGACTGGTCAGTAAAAGCAACAGTAGCACAAGGCTCATCTCCCAGGGGCCTCGCCTCACGTAAGCAGGGGTACAAGCAGACATAATACCATTGTGTGTCTACGCGTTCCTCTCTACTTTCATGGCCTCATACTTCCTGATTTGCGTTGACTCACCTAAATGAGAAATAGAAAAAGGAAGAAAAAAAAACACCACCACTAAAGACACACACACACACACCCACACACCCACAGAGTCAGATAACTCCCTCGGATGTGATGCAATGTACTAGGCTATGTGCTTGTAGCCACAGGTCTGGCAGCTCCTGGGCCGCTGTAGAATCACATTCCTCCTCTTCAGGTATGTGGCCTAACAGAGCAGGCCGGAGCTGTGCAAACTGAGGGGAAAGGAAAAACATTTGCCTTTAGGAGATGAGTGCCAGCTGATGGGGGCACTTGGATGTCTATAATGAAAAGTCTGTTGCAATTAACCATTTTAACTATTATAATTAGTGCCAATTTGAAGCTCAACTCATCTATTGTTATAAATACTTTTTTGGGGGACCCATGAGTTGCACCTTGTCCATATAGGTCCTACTAAAATTACAATAAAATCATAGCTTGTGAATGCTTCCGTCACTTTCCATTGGTAACGCTGTTACCAATCTGACAACCAAAAATAAATCATCTTGCAACTCAACGCCGTGGCGAGTTTCAACATGCTGTCGAGACCAAAAGGCTTTCCAAATAAATATTCACACACAACTTATGTAAGTGGATGTTCAATCCGAGCAATAACAGTATGAACTATGGATAAAAAAAAAATTTTTACCAGACAAATGCAAGATTACCAGACAAATGCATTTTCATAGACACATGCGAGAATGTCGCGTTCAATACCAAGACAAAACAAATAACATATACAATAACTAAATAATTAAATATTAGCTCTATAACATTTGCCAACGTGTACAGTAATCTAACGTGGAGTTCATCTACCAGTATATGTAACAAGGTGAGCCCAGCGGAACTAACAGATCAGCGTCTGTGGTCGGTGAACAGAGTCGGACACTATTAGACGACGGACCGAGCTACTTCCGGTGAACATGTCAACACCAGAGTAACGTGTTGTCATTAACCACGCTTCGAACTGTTAAAATGGTATGGTTAAAAATAATATATTCAAACTACTTGGTCTGAAATGTATTATATAATAATCCACAAATAAATAAAACATGATGTGTTTGTTTTTTCTTTCCAGCCGAAAGGACAGAAGAAGGGCAAGGCTCCTGAAAAAGTTGTCCATCCGTACAGTAGGAAAGCTGCATATCTCGCGAGAGAAGAGATACGCCTGGATAAGAAGGAGAGGTTGGTACATGTCTGGCGCAGATCTCCCTAACAAGGAGAGCACATTTTAGACAGATCTCCCTAACAAGGAGAGCACATTTTAGACAGATCTCCCTAACAAAGAGAGCACATTTTAGACAGATCTCCCTAACAAGGAGAGCACATTTTAGACAGATCTCCCTAACAAGGAGAGCACATTTTGGACAGATCTCCCTAACAATGAGAGCACATTTTAGACAGATCTCCCTAACAATGAGAGCACATTTTAGACAGATCTCCCTAACAATGAGAGCACATTTTAGACAGATCTCCCTAACAATGAGAGCACATTTTAGACGTCATTTTGTCGAACTATGCTTAAACTTCCAAGGTACAAAACTAAACTTAGTTTTTGTTAACCCAGTAAGTAAAGGAAATGAAAATGAAAAAAAAAGATTCAAGTGACATAGCTAAGTCAGATTAGTAAATCTGTGACCTTGTTTCATAAAGGAGTGTTAATCTGTAAAACATACATTTAGTAAATATGTAATGCAGTTAAGGTACAGTCTGCTGATTAGGTTGGACTTTCGCCAAGGTGTGCTGAGAGATTTTGTGTTTTGTCTTATAGGCAAAAGAATGAGAAGGCAACACGGCTGAACACCATTAGTAAGTTGTTTTTATCCCCCGAACGTCTGATAAAATATTGTATAATTGCACCGGCTACATTGAGAAAATGTGTTTGCTTGTGCCCGTGTAACTATGCAGGGGAGAAACTGTTATGGTTCCAGGGGCAGTTGGAGGCTGACAAGACGACATACTCAAAAAACGATGCCTGTGACATCATTGAAAGGTAAAGGGATCTGTTAGACTGTAATCGTAACATGTCAAATGAAACACTGAGCTAGCCACCACAGCCACCACCACAGCAAGCCACCACTATTGCTTATGGGGCTTGTACATCACGACGTTACATCGTAATGACCACCGCCATGTCAGAAGCGTAGGAGTATTGGACTGTTAGTTATTATGTTAGTAGTAATGCTTTTTTGGTTATTGTTAGTAATTAATTTGTCATTATTGTGTTTGAAAGTGCCACAGCGTTTCTCATGCGGGACATGGCAAACCAAAGTTTTCATTAGCCTAGGTTACGGTTTATCTACGTTGGTTTAGGATTTTACAGTACTACAACTCTCTTACATTTTACATTTAGCGCATTTAGCTTAACTATTTCAGGGACATTCCCCTGGAGCAACTCAGGGTTAAGTACCTTGCTCAGGGGTACAATGGTGGCAGACCCGGGGATCGAACCCATGACTCTCCGGTGCTCCGTCTGGAAGCACTGTTCCTTACCCACTAGACTACCACCACCCCTCTTGAGTCCTATGGCGACAAAAAAAATCCCATGTTGCATTCTGATGTACAAGCCCTATACCAACATAATGCTTTCTTGCAACTGTATTGCACATCTCATTATAAAATAATATTTATAAATACAATGTTTGATCCCGCACATCATTTTCTCAGGTACCTTCACAGATTCGACTCTGAGCTGGAACAAATAGAGCTGGTGAATGGAATAAAAGGTCGCCAGGGTCGTCTCCATGGAGCCAGAGAAACGGTCATCAAACAGACCATAGACCGAGAGCGAGCGCTGTACGAGGGCAATGGATTTGGTGAGTTGGGGCTCTGGAGTATTGCTACCCTTCCTCCCTGGTCTGTTCCATGGACTGGATTGATTTGAAAGCGTATTAACCCTAACCCAAACTATCTTCCAATGCAAACTTGGCAGCCTACGAACTGGTCCATCCTCATTAACAGTCAATGCTAACAGTGGAGCTAGGTCAAGGGTAGCCTATCCTTGGCATACCGGATAAGCCATTGGGGTTTGAAGCACCATAAGAACCTCCTATCTTTCAACAACAAATGACGCCTTTTATCTGAGACACTGATCTCCAGTCAGTCAAGTTTGAATGGTTCTTTGTTTGAGTTGTGAATGTAAACTGACGGCCCTTCTCCGTTCTCTCCACAGAGATCCCAGATATCATCAATGCAAAGCATCTGAAGACATTCAGGTTGGTGCACAAAGTTGGTATTAACATAAATATTCATTGAAACTAAATGTCAAAATACATGACCCAAATTATGTAATCAGTAGATGGCTTAGTGTGTTGATATAAGTCTAGACATTCTCCAAAAGGCCATTTAAAATGATCCAGACATTGTTCCTGTTGGAAACGATATCAGTTTGAAAATAACCAATCATCTTCAACCTAAACCTAGACAGCCAATCACCAGCCAGTGTTTACTTAATATAAACACATACCTTAAACCCACAGGATTGGTTCAGTTGGACTTCTCTTGATTAAAGAGACATAATACAATACAGACATAATATTATGTATTGTTTTAACAGAGAGTGGACCGGTGACCTGAAGAAGCTTCCGAACATCAAACTGCGACAGGTGTCTAACAAAGAATTGGACAAAATGAAGGAAGATGAGAAGGCTGGAGAGGACGACGACAAACACAACCAGGAGGACGACGGGGCTAATATGTCAGACTCAGACTGAGCCCTGTGGCAAGAACAGGACAAGCAGCTTTTTGAAACCGCCTTTTACTGTGGAAACGTATCATAATACTACACCACGTGGTGTACTAGTTGGCCACTAGTTGGCTTTTTATGTCTTCGTGACCTGGGGTGACACTCTTGTTCCACTATTCCAATCTTGTCCAGCAGATGGCGTCCAAGAATCAGCCGAACGTGTTGCAAGGATGAACGTGTTGCAAATAAAAGCATCTCCCTTCCTGCGAATTTCTGCCCTTTCACTCAGTTACTTCACTCAGTCATAAAGACAGAATCTATATTAATTGTTTATTGCACATGTTTGCATGAATAATATTTTAATACCCAATTAGAAATATGTACAAAATGCATTTAGTTGACATAGAAAGTGGATCTGTGAGCGTTGGTGGTCGAGTGATGAACACTAACATTGTTTTGATGGAGTGACATCAATAAATGGCAAAAAGAAAAATTGAATCAATTACAACAGAGGCTGTTATTCTTCAGATAGGAAACACGAGATAAGAACTGGAAACATTTACATGATATACAATTATGTGTGAAATGGGTAACATTGACTACATGAACTGATTTAGTAACTTCAGCTGTGAATGTTTCTGATTGGCCACATTTCATCGTTACGTTTATATAAAACAAAGTAACTAAATACCATGGAGCATCCATTTGACTGTTCTCTAGTTTAACATCAGTGCTTCTATACTTGCATTGCAGTAGTGAAAACACAACTACAGACTCCACATCTCCTCGATTGTCTGTTCCCTCTTCACCTCCATTCCTTTCCTTGTCCCCTTTCACTGTACACTTCCTCTTCCTGGTGACGTCCTTATTTGGTGACTTGGAAGGTCAGGATGCGCACGAGGGAAATTACGTCAACCACACCCAATCTAAACCCAAATCACACCCTTTTTGATCAGCCACTGTCCGGCGTCAGAGGGGTACTGCAGTGAGCGGTGGTGAGTCTTTGGACTGTACCATTAGGAAGGGGGAGGAGCCTCAGACGGGCGCTACTGCGGCCTCCACCGATAGGTCGGAGTCCGTCTGCTGCTGCTGCTCCTCCTCCGGGACTGGCGTGGGGGCGGGCCTGACGGGAACCTCCACGGGGACCTCCACGGGGACCTCCACGGCGTCCCGCTTGACCTTGGCCCGGTGTTTGGGGTCCCAAGGGGGGTGCAGACCCTTCTCGGGGCAGTTCTGCACCGTGATGATGCGGTTAAAGGCCTTCAGGCGGCGCCAGAGCTGCAGGTAGACGGTGCACTGGATGTACATGAAGACCAGGCCACTTGTCAAGCCCATCCCCACCACTGTCAGCTTGGTCCAGAAAGGCCACTCAATCACTCCTGAGAAGGGCATCACACACACACACACAAGCAGACAAAATGGTTGCGTGTCAACCTGAACAGTACACCCAAGGCGATGTCATTTTTTGTGTATTTTTTAGAACCTTCTAGTCTGTGCTTACCCTCTGCCGTGTAGTACTTCATAAGAGCCATTCTCCACAATTCATCTGCAATAGAGAGTCATTGTCTCGTTATTGCTTGTACTCTCTGGACATGATCACACTGTAGGCTGAGTGGCTGTGTGGTTTCACACGACACACCGCAGTCAGCTCTCATAGAGCAGGCAGTCAAACAGAGCTGCACTCAACAAACAAAGGAAGCACTTCAGAGCATACAGGATTCTAAGTGAACGGTTTGTTTCACACTAATATTCACGATTTATCATTTGTTTTTTTGCCAATTTCAAAATCGATGATCGAACATTGCCTGTTGTCCAAGTCAGTGAATGACAATCAAAGCGGCCTGGTTGGATATGTTTATGGAAACAACCCAAACCTCATCAGGAGAATAGCTGCTCCAACATTTCTAAAATCATTGAAATTGCAATTTTCGAAAACCCTATATATTTCAATAGACCTTTCTAGGGTTTGGTACAGTAAGTCTATGTTTGCTAGAGTGTATGGTACAGTGTATGCATTTGGTACAAGTACCGTCGTACCAAATGCTTTCCTGTTAAAGACGTGTTTCAGACGTATGTGCTTGGTACAGCCCGGTGTGACCAGGGAGGTACTGACCCTCCTTGCCCAGGCGGAACTCCTCTGTGGTCCTCTTCAACAGCACGTATATGGACCACGCCACACACGCTATCGCCAGGAGGTGGAAGACCACCGAACACAGGATCTTCCTCCACTCACTCTTGGTCATGTGGAGCCTCTCCCACTGGAGTAGAAGAACACAACACACGGAAAGATAAGATCGGAAGAATCACAGAAACGTTGGTTTCTGTCATTTGACTGTCTTGTGATTCTGCCGCCGTGACAGACAAATTTGCCGTCTGGGATTAATACATTTAATCTTATCTCAGTTGTCATTTACACATAAACATTTAGAAATCAAATCTTTGTGAAGTCAAATATAATGGACTGCTACTGTAGCAACCAATGCTACTACTAATGCTACTGAAACTGTATGGTCAAAACAGGTGTGAACTTTACATGATAGGTCTAAATAACACAACAGGAAATTAAATGGGAAATGGCGTTCACGAAACCACAAACACAGTTTACACTTCCTCACATCTGCTCTCATGGGCATCTCGCTCAAAGCATCGTCTCTGTAGTGTAAAATCACACGGGCATATTTACAGACAGCTCTATGCATTCAGCGATGTGCAGGTTTCAAGAACAGACGTTGATATTAAACAGGCTAAATAAAAGATATCTGATGAGACAAAGGGCCTAAAGATGCACAATTCTCAGTCTTTTTTCCTGTATCCACAACATGTTACAGATACAAAGCCTTCTACATCAGTATGTTGTGGGTGAACCAGGTACTGTTACTAAACCCATCCACATGTGCCTTCTAGCCTAGTCCATGCTAGTATCGCAGGGCCAGCCTTTGTCGCATGGTGACGTAAGGCAAAGTAACAGAAGAGGCTGAGAGATGCTAAGTCCATGCTAATGGGAAAATACATGTACACACCAAAGCCATGAATGTCCCATAGACTGTAAGACTGTATCCCTACTCTGGAAGGGACTGGAACCCCTGTGTCTCCTCTGGGTCTTGATTAGATTCACCTGTTCCAATTCATTCATTGCGTTCACCTGTGTATTTAAATGAGGCTTTTCTCTTTCCTCTTTGTCTTTTGGTTGTGTTTCTGTTCTCTGTAGCTGTCTGCCAATCAACCGCCAGGATGTGTCTGTGCTCAGTCCAGTCTGTCTGTTCCTGCTAAGTGTGTAGCAGTTCTCTATCGTATATCGACCATCATTAACAAAATGTGCTATTAAAGAAAAAGAAAAAACACATTTGCGTACACACTTCCCTCTGTTAAAAGTAAACCGTATGGTGGCCGACATACTTCTGTTGACACGGTGTAGTTATTTATTCAGATTGATTAGGTTCTTCCTCTTAGTCTCAAACAGCTGCACCACCACCATCATGTTAAAGTTGCCTCATCTCCTGATGTCTCTCTTCTGGGACTAGGAGGACGGTATCTCGCATATAGACCCTATACTGCAAACAAACGTAACCCCACGTAAACACCTGGAAGTCCCACTGCAACCATTCCCCAAGAAATAGATTAGCTCCTGAAGAACTGTTATGTAATCTACATAACTGTTCTCTGAAAAACCACTTCACTTCTTCTTCTACAAAGCCTTTGTCTGTGTATTTCCAATACAAACACACACACCAATCTGTTATTTAATATCCCATAGTTTATTTCCCCCATCAATAATAAACCACAGTGTTCTGTAATCACTGACACCCCGTGCACCTCCTCACCCACCTCGTGCTTGTCCTTGGAGCGAGGACTGCTCTTGGCGTCCCGGGCTGGTGCCACCGCGATCTGGTGTACCGGCATGCTGTCGTATCCTAGCAACGCTCCTGGCGTCCTTACCACGGCGTTCCCAGCCTACTGCACCCACCTTTAACCACCGGTACCACCGGCACCACCACCACCACCCAGTGTGTAAAAAGGCTCTCCTCCCATCTGAAGGAGAGTACCCCACGCGAGCACAGAGAGGTCGAGAGAGGTAGAGGTAGAGAGAGAGAGACAGTAGCAAGACAGAGAGGGATATAGGGGAGAGAGAGAGACAGTAGCAAGACAGAGAGGGATATAGGGGAGAGAGAGAGAGACAGTAGCAAGACAGAGAGGGATATAGGGGGGAGAGAGACAGTAAGAGTCTTAGTAGTCAGGGGCAACCAGGTGAACACTGTAAGGGGGGCGGAGCCAGAGTTGTCGTGTTTTCATGGCAGTAAGCATGCGGTTGCATGCTGCATGAGGATTAGCTCTAAATCTAACCCCAATCCCACAACTACCTAGTGGTAGTGCCAATAGGATTACATGGCTTTTGTATACACACATACATACGCGCGGGTGTGTGTGTGTGTGCGTGCGTGCGTGCGTGCGTGCATGTGTGCGTGTGTGTGTGCGTGCATGTGTGCATGTGTGCGTGTGTGTCGCACGTTCTGCTGCTCATTCTGTTTCTCGGGGGAGATGTGGCTTGTGGTGGTGACACGGCCGTGCTCTTTCCCCTGTTTGTGTGTGTATGTGGGAATGGCTTCCTTCCTGCACGTTGCTGGTGCACGTCGTGCAAATGCCATTGGCGCTCTGTTGTCAAACAGACGCAGTGGATATGAATGTGATGGTCGATGGCCGATCAGACCCCGGTAGCACTTGACTTATTCTGAAAAAATAGAGGAACGTGAGAAGAAATGGAGAGAGTGATTGTGTGGTTTTATATGTGGGTGTGTGAGACAGACAGACAGACAGACAGAAAGAGAGAAGAAAGACACACTCAGAGTGCTGAGTCCTCCTCTCACTCATGTCATCTAGAAGCTTTAGAAGATTGAGCTGGTGATGGTCCCAGCCCTGCAGTCCCCAAGCTATCCAAGTAAGTACTGCTCTAGCCTAGAGTCTAATCTAGTGTCTAGTCTAGTGTAGTCTAGTCTAGTGTAGTCTAGTCTAATCTAGTGTCTAGTCTAGTGTCTAATCTAGTGTCTAGTCTAGTGTCTAATCTAGTGTAGTCTAGTCTAATCTAGTGTCTAGTCTAGTGTCTAGTCTAGTGTCTAATCTAGTGTCTAGTCTAGTCTAGTCCAGTGTAGTCTAGTCTAATCTAGTGTCTAGTCTAGTGTCTAATCTAGTGTCTAGTCTAGTCCAGTGTAGTCTAGTCTAATCTAGTGTCTAGTCTAGTGTCTAGTCTAGTCTAGTGTAGTCTAGTGTCTAGTCTAGTGTAGTCTAGTCTAGTGTAGTCTAGTCTAATCTAGTGTCTAGTCTAATCTAGTGTCTAGTCTAGTGTCTAGTCTAGTCTAGTGTCTAGTCTAGTCTAGTGTAGTCTAGTCTAGTGTAGTCTAGTCTAATCTAGTGTCTAGTCTAGTGTCTAATCTAGTGTCTAGTCTAGTGTCTAATCTAGTGTAGTCTAGTCTAATCTAGTGTCTAGTCTAGTGTCTAATCTAGTGTCTAGTCTACTGTCTTGTCTAGTGTCTAATCTAGTGTCTAGTCTAGTCCAGTGTAGTCTAGTCTAGTGTCTTGTCTAGTGTCTAATCTAGTGTCTAGTCTAGTCCAGTGTAGTCTAGTCTAATCTAGTGTCTAGTCTAGTGTCTAGTCTAGTCTAGTGTAGTCTAGTGTCTAGTCTAGTGTAGTCTAGTCTAGTGTAGTCTAGTCTAATCTAGTGTCTAGTCTAATCTAGTGTCTAGTCTAGTCTAGTGTAGTCTAGTCTAGTGTAGTCTAGTCTAATCTAGTGTCTAGTCTAGTGTCTAATCTAGTGTCTAGTCTAGTGTCTAATCTAGTGTAGTCTAGTCTAATCTAGTGTCTAGTCTAGTCTAATCGAGTGTCCAGTCTAGTCTAGTGTCGTCTAGTGTCTAGTCTAGTCTAGTCTAGTCTAATCTAGTGTCTAATCTAGTGTCTAGTCTAGTGTCTAGTCTAGTCTAGTGTAGTTTAGTGTCTAGTCTAGTGTAGTCTAGTCTAGTCTAGTGTCTAGTCTAGTGTCTAGTCTAGTGTAGTCTAGTCTAGTGTCTAGTCTAGTGTAGTCTAGTCTAGTGTAGTCTAGTCTAGTGTCTAGTCTAATCTAGTGTCTAGTCTAGTGTCTAGTCTAGTCTAGTGTCTAGTCTGATCCAGTGTCTAGTCTAATCTAGTGTCTAGT